>JAPZAG010000436.1:0-14072 GCA_027475135.1 Bactrocera correcta | reverse complement strand
ATCTAAACATAAGATTACGGAATACTTCCAAATGTACTGTCGTTATGTCGCCATGGCTTGATATCACCTTCATTACGTTAGAGAAGGCCAACTAACTTAAATATGTTAAACTAATGATTTGAAGCATCTCGATATCGATTGCTTTATGTGTATATACAAGAAAATCGACTTTATACCTAAATATAAGCTAACGGAATTCTTCTACATGCACTGCCGTTATGCCGCCATGGCTTTATGCACACTTCAGTTCGTTAAAGAAGGTTTATTAACTTAAATATGTTAAATTAATGAGTTGAAGCATCTGGATATCGATTGCGAAATATATATTTACAAGAAAATCGACTTTATACCTAAATATAAGATTACGGAATTCTTCCAAATGCACTGCCGTTATACCGTTATGGCTTTATGTAAACTTCAGTAAGATAAATAAGGTTAATTAAGTTAAATATGATAAACTAATGATTTGAATCGTTATCGATTGCTAAATGTGTATATACAAGAAAATCGACTTTATACCTACATATAAGATAACGGAATTCTTCTACATGCACTACCGTTATGCCGTCATGGCTTTATGCCAACTTCCGTTCGTTAAAGAAGGTTTATTAACTTAAATATGTTAAACTAATTATTTGAAGCATTTCGATATCGATTGCTAAATGTATATACACAAAAAAATCGACTTTATACCTAAATATAAGATAACGGAATTCTTCTAAATGCACTGCCGTTATGGCTTTATGTTAACTTCAGTTCGCTACAGAAGGATTATTAACTTAAATATGTTAAACCAGTTATTTGAAGCTTGGCTTTATATCACCTTCATTACATTTAAGAAGCTTTATTTACTTTAATATATTAAATTAATGATTTGAAGCATTTCGATATCGATTGCTAAATGAGTATATACAAGAAAGTCGACTTTATATCTAAATACAAGATTATGGAATTCATCGAAATACACTCCCGTTATGCCGTTATGGCTTTATATAAATTTCAGTACGCTAAAGAAGGTTAATTTACTTAAATATGCTAAACTACTGATTTGAAGCATTTTGATATCGATTTCTAAATTTGTATGTACAAGAAAATCGATTTTATACCTAAGTAATAGATTACGGAATTCACCCAAATATACTGCCGTTATGTCGTCATGGCTTTATGTAAACTTCGGTAAGATAAAGAAGGTTAATTAACCTAAATATGCTAAACCAGTTATTTGAAGCTTTTCGATATCGATTGCTAAATGCGTATATACAAGAAAATCGACCTTATACCTAAATATAAGATTACGGAATTCTTCTAAATGCACTGTCGTTATGCCGCCATGGCTTTATATTACCTTCATTACGTTAATGAAGGTTAATTAACTTAAATATGTTAAACTAATGATTTGAAGATTTTCCATATCGATTGCTAAATTTGTAAATACAAGAAAATCGACTATATACCTAAATATAAGATTACGGAATTCTTCTAAATGCACTGTCGTTATGCCGCCATGGCTTTATATTACCTTCATTACGTTAAAGAAGGTTAATTAACTTAAATATGTTAAACTAATGATTTGAAGCATTTCGATATCCATTGTTAAATGAGTATAAACAGGAAAATCGGCTTTATACCTAAATATAAGATTACGGAATTCTTCTTAATGCACTGCCGTTATGCCGTTAAGGCTTTTGTAGACTTCAGTAAGATAAAGAGGGTTAATTATCTTAAATATGTTAAACTAATGATTTGAAGATTTTCGATATCGATTACTAAATGTGTAAATACAAAAAAATCGAATATATACCTAAATATAAGATTACGGAATTCTTCTACATGCACTGTCGTTATGCCGCCATGGCTTTATATAACCTTCCTTACGGTAAAGAAGGTTAATTAACTTAAATATGTTAAACTAATGATTTGAAGCATTTCGATATCGATTGCTAAATGTGTATGTACAACAAAATCGACTTTATACCTGAATATAAGATTACGGAATTCTGCCACATATACTGCCGTTATGTCGTTATGGCTTTATGTAAACTTCAGTAAGATAAAGAAGGTTAATTAACTTAAATATGCTAAACCAGTTATTTGAAGCATTTTGATATCGATTGCAAAATGTGTATATACAAGAAAATCGACTTTATACCCAAATATAAGATTACGGAATTCTTCCACATGTACTGTCGTTATGCCGCCATGGCTTTATATCACCTTCAGTACGTTAAAGAAGGTTAATTATTTTAAATATGTTAAACTAATGGTTTGAAGCATTTCGATATCGATTGCTAAATGTGTAAATACAAGAAAATCGACTTTATACCTAAATATAAAATTATAACATTACGGAATTCTTCTAAATGCACTGCCGTTATACCGTTAAGGCTTTATGCAGACTTCAGTAAGCTAAAAAATGTTTATTAACTTAATATGTTAAATTTATGATTTGAAGCATTTCGATATCGATAGCTTAATCTGTATATACAAGAAAATCGACTTTATACCTAAATATAAGATTACGAAATTCTTCTACATGCACTGCCGTTATGCCGCCATTGCTTTATGCCAACTTCAGTTCGTTAAAGAAGGTTTATGAACTAAGATATTTTAAACTAATGATTTGAAGCATTTCGATATCGATTGCTATATGTATATATACAAGAAAATCGACTTTATACCTAAATATAAGATTACGGAATTCTTCTACATACACTGCCGTTATGCCGCCATGACTTTATGTTATTTTCAGTGCGTTAAATAAGCTTTATTAACTTAAATATATTAAACTAATGATTTGAAGACTTTCGATATAGATTGCTAAACGAGTATATACAAGAAATTCGATTTTATACCTAAATATAAGATTACGGAATTCTTCCACAGGTACTGTCGTTATGCCGCCATGGCTTTATTACACCTTCATTACGCTAAAGAAGGTTTATTATTTTAAATATGTTAAACTAATGGTTTGAAGCATTTCGATATCGATTGCTAAATGTGTAAAGGCAAGAAAGTCGACTTTATACCTAAATATAAAATTATAACATTACGGAATTCTTCTAATTGCACTGCCGTTATGCCGTCATGGCTTTATATCAACTTCAATACGTTAAAGAAGGTTAATTAACTTAAATATGTTAAACTAATGATTTGAAGCATTTCGATATCGCTTGCTAAATGCGTATATACAAGAAAATCGACTTTATACCTAAATAGAAGTTTACGGAATTCTTCTGAATGCACTGCAGTTATTCCCTTAAGGCTTAATGTAGACTTCAGTGCGTTAAAGAACGTTTATTAACTTAGATATGTTAAACTAATGATTTGAAGCATTTCGATATCGATTGCTAAATGGGTATATACAACAAAATCGACTTAATACCTAAATATAAGATTACGGAACTCTCCCAAATGCACTGCCGTTATGCCGTTAAGGCTTTTGTAGACCTCAGTAAGAAAAAGAGGATTCGTTTATTTAAATATGTTAAACTAATGATTTGAAGCATTTCGATATCGATTGCTAAATGTGTATATAGAACAAAATCGACTTTATACCTAAATATAACATTACGGAACTCTTCCAAATGCACTGCCGTTATGCCGTTAAGGCTTTTGTAGACTTCAGTAAGAAAAAGAGGATTAATTTACTTAAATATGTTAAACGCATGATTTGAAGCATTTCGATATCGATTGCGAAATGTATATATACAAGAAAATCGACTTTATACCTAAATATAAGATTACGGAATTCTTCCACAGGTACTGTCGTTATGCCGCCATGGCTTTATTACACCTTCATTACGCTAAAGAAGGTTTATTATTTTAAATATGTTAAACTAATGGTTTGAAGCATTTCGATATCGATTGCTAAATGTGTAAAGGCAAGAAAGTCGACTTTATACCTAAATATAAAATTATAACATTACGGAATTCTTCTAATTGCACTGCCGTTATGCCGTCATGGCTTTATATCAACTTCAATACGTTAAAGAAGGTTAATTAACTTAAATATGTTAAACTAATGATTTGAAGCATTTCGATATCGCTTGCTAAATGCGTATATACAAGAAAATCGACTTTATACCTAAATAGAAGTTTACGGAATTCTTCTGAATGCACTGCAGTTATTCCCTTAAGGCTTAATGTAGACTTTAGTGCGTTAAAGAACGTTTATTAACTTAGATATGTTAAACTAATGATTTGAAGCATTTCGATATCGATTGCTAAATGGGTATATACAAGAAAATCGACTTTATACCTAAATATAAAACTACGGACTTCTTCTAAATGCACTGCAGTTATACCGTTAAGTGCATACGAAGACGTCAGTGCGTTAAAGAAGGTTTATTAACTTAAGTATGTTATACTAATGGTTTGAAGCATTTCGATATCGATTGCTAAATGTGTCTATACAAGAAAATCGACTTTATACCTAAATATAAGATTACGTAATTCTTCTAAATGCACTGCCGTTATGCCGTTAAGGCTTTTGTAGACTTCAGTAAAATAAAGATGTTTGATTAACTTAAATATAGTAAACTAATGATTTTAAGCATTTCGATATCGATTGTTAAATGTCTATATACAACAAAATCGACTTTATACCTAAATATAAGATTACGGAATTCTTCTAAATGCACTGCCGTTATGCCGTTAAGGCTTTTGTAGACTTCAGTAAAATAAAGATGTTTAATTAACTTAAATATTGTAAACTAATGATTTGAAGCATTTCTATATCGATTGCTAAATGTCTATATACAACAAAATCGACTTTATACCTAAATATAAGCTTACGGAATTCTTCTAAATGCACTGCCGTTATGCCGCCATGGCTTTATGTTAACTTCAGTGCGTTAAAGAAGCTTTATTAACTTAAATATATTAAACTAATGATTTGAAGCATTTCGATATCGCTTGCTAAATGTGTACATACAACAAAATCGACTTTATACCTAAATATAAGATTACGGAATTCTTCTAAATGCACTGCCGTTATGCCGCAATGGCTTTATGTTAACTTCAGTGCGTTAAAGAAGCTTTATTAACTTAAATATATTAAACTAATGATTTGAAGCATTTCGATATCGCTTGCTAAATGTGTACATACAACAAAATCGACTTTATACCTAAATATAAGATTACGGAATTCTTCTAAATGCACTGCAGTTATACTGTTAAGGCTTTACGAAGACTTCAGTGCGTTAAAGAAGGTTTATTAACTTAAATATGTTAAACTAATGATTTGAAGCACGTCGATATCGATTGCTAAATGCGTATATACAAGAAAATCGACTTTATACCTAAATATAAGATAACGGAATTCTTCTAAATGCACTGCCGTTATGCTGTTATGGCTTTATATAAATTTCAGTATGTTAAAGAAAGTTAATTTACTCAAATATATTAAACTAATGACTTGAGCATTTCGATATCGATTGCTAAATGTGTATGTACAAGAAAATCGATTTTATACCTAAATAAAAGCTTACGGAATTCACCCAAATATACCGCCGTTATGCCGTTATGCCGTTATGGCTTTATGTAAACTTCAGTAAGATAAAGAAGGTTAATTAACCTACATATGCTAAACCAGTTATTTGAAGCATTTCGATATCGATTGCTAAATGCGTATATACAACAAAATCGAATTTATACCTAAATATAAGATTACGGAATTCTTCTAAATGCACAGTTGCTAGGCCGCCATGGCTTTATATCACCTTCATTACGTTAAAGAAGGTTATTTATTTTAAATGTGTTAAACTAATGATTTGAAGAATTTCGATATCGATTTCTAAATGCGTATATACAACAAATTCGGCTTTATATCTAAATATAAGATTACGGAATTCTTCGAAATACACTGCCGTTATGCCGTTATGGCTTTATATAAACTTCAGTAAGAGCAAGAAGGTTAATTTACTTAAATATGTTAAACTAATGATTTGAAGCATTTTAGTTATCGATAGCTAAATTTGTATATACAAAAAAATCTACTTTATACCTAAATATAAGATTACGGAATTCTGCCACATATACTGCCGTTATGTCGTTATGGCTTTATGTAGACTTCAGTAAGATAAAGAAGGTTAATTAACTTAAATATGCTAAACCAGTTATTTGAAACATTTTGATATCGACTGCAAAATGTGTATATACAACAAAAACGAATTTATACCTAAATAAAAGATTACGGAATTCACCCAAATATACTGCCGTTATGCCGTTATGGCTTTATGTAAACTTCAGTAAGATAGAGGGGGTTAATTAACCTAAATATGCTAAACCAGTTATATGAAGCATTTCGATATCGATTGCTAAATGCCTATATACAATAAAATCGAACTTATACCTAAATATAAGATTACTTAATTTTTCTAAATGCACTGTCGTTATGCCGCCATGGCTTTATATCACCTTCATTACGTTAATGAAGGTTAATTAACTTAAATATGTTAAACTAATGATTTGAAGATTTTCGATATCGATTGCTAAATGTGTATATGCAACAAAATCGAATTTATACCTAAATATAAGATAACGGAATTCTTCTGAATGCACTGCAGTTATACCCTTAAGGCTTTATGTAGACTTCAGTGCGTTAAAGAACGTTTATTAACTTAGATATGTTAAACTGATGATTTGAAGCTTTTCGATATCGATTGCTAAATGTGTATATACAAGAAAATCGACTTAATACCTAAATATAAGATAACGGAATTCTTCTAAATGCACTGCCGTTATGCCGCCATGGATTTATGCTAACTTCAGTTTGTTAAAGAAGGTTTATTAACTCAAATATGTTAAACAAATGAGTTGAAGCATCTCGATATCGATTGCTAAATGTGTATATGCAACAAAATCGACTTTATACCTAAATAGAAATTTACGGAATTCTTCTGAATGCACTGCAGTTATACCCTTAAGGCTTTATGTAGACTTCAGTGCGTTAAAGAACTTTTATTAACTTAGATATGTTAAACTAATGATTTGAAGCATTTCGATATCGATTGCTAATTGGGTATATACAAGAAAATCGACTTTATACCTAAATATAAGACTAGGGACTTCTTCTAAATGCACTTATGTTATGCCGCCATGGCTTTATATCAACTTCAATACGTTAAAGGAGGTTAATTACGTAATTCTTCTAAAGGCACTGCCGTTATGCCGTTAAGGCTTTTGTAGACTTCAGTAAAATAAAGATGTTTAATTAACTTAAATATAGTAAACTAATGATTTGAAGCATTTCGATATCGATTGCTAAATGTCTATATACAACAAAATCGACTCTATACCTAAATATAAGATTACGGAATTCTCCTAAATGCCATGCCGTTATGCCGTTAAGGCTTTTGTAGACTTCAGTAAAATAAAGATGTTTAATTAACTTAAATATTGTAAACTAATGATTTGAAGCATTTCGATATCGATTGCTAAATGTCTATATACAACAAAATCGACTTTATACCTAAATATAAGCTTACGGAATTCTTCTAAATGCACTGCCGTTATGCCGCCATGGCGTTATGTTAACTTCAGTGCGTTAAAGAAGCTTTATTAACTTAAATATATTAAAGTAATGATTTGAAGCATTTCGACATCGATTGCTAAATGAGTATATACAACAAAATCGACTTTATACCTAAATATAAGATTACGGAATTCTTCTAAATGCACTGCCGTTATGCTGTTATGGCTTTATATAAATTTCAGTACGTTAAAGAAGGTTAATTTACTCAAATATGTTAAACTAATGACTTGAGCATTTCGATATCGAATGCTAAATGTGTATGTACAAGAAAATCGATTTTATACCTAAATAAAAGCTTACTGAATTCACCCAAATATACTGCCGTTATGTCGTTATGGCTTTATGTAAACTTCAGTAAGATAAAGAGGGTTAATTAACTTAAATATGCTAAACCAATTATTTGAAGCAGTTTGATATCGATTGCAAAATGTGTATATACAAGAAAATCGACCTTATACCTAAATATAAGATTACGGAATTCTTCCACATATATGGTCGTTATGCCGCCATGGCTTTATATCACCTTAAATACGTTAAAGAAGGTTAATTATTTTAAATATGTTAAACTAATGGTTTGAAGCATTTCGATATCGATTGCTAAATGTGTATATACAAGAAAATCTAATTTATACCTAAATATAAAATTATAACATTACGGAATTCTTCTAAATGCACTGCCGTTATACCGTTAAGGCTTTATGTAGACTTCAGTAAGCTTAAAAATGTTTATTAACTTAATATGTTAAACTAATGATTTAAAGCATTTCGATATCGATAGCTAAATGTGTATATACAAAAAAATTGACTTTATACCTAAATATAGGATTACGGAATTCTTCTAAATGCACTGCCGTTATGCCGTCATGTCCATATGCAAACTTCAGACCGTTAAAGAAGGTTTATTAACTTAAATATGTTAAACTAATGATTTGAAGCATTTCGATATTGATTGCTAAATGTGTACGTGCAAGAAAATCGATTTTATACCTAAATAAAAATTACAGAATTCGCCCAAACATACTGCCGTTATGCCGTTATGGCTTTATGTAAACTTCAGCAAGATAGAGGGGGTTAATTAACCTAAATATGCTAAAACCAGTTATATGAAGCATTTTGATATCGATTGCTTAATGTGTATATACAAGAAAATCGACTTTATACCTAAATATAAGATAACGGAATTCTTCTACATGCACTGCCGTTATGCCGTCATGGCTTTATGCCAACTTCCGTTCGTTAAAGAAGGTTTATTAACTTAAATAATTTAAACTAATGATTTGAAGCATTTCGATATCGATTGCTAAATGTGTATATACAAGAAAATCGACTTTATACCTAAATTTAAGCTAACGGAATTCTTCTAAATGCACTGCCGTTATGCCGTCTTGGCTATATGCAAACTTCAGATCGTTAAAGAAGATTTATTAACTTAAATATGTTAAACTAATGATTTGAAGCATTTAGATATTGATTGCTAAATGTGTATGTACAAGAAAATCGATTTTATACCTAAATATAAGATAACGGAATTCTTCTAAATGCACTGCCGTTATGCCGTTAAGGCTTTATGTAAACTTCAGTGAGATAAAGAAGGTTAATTAACTTAAATATGTTAAACTAATGATTTGAAGCATTTCGTTATCGATTGCTAAATGTGTATAGAAAAGAAAATCGACTTTATACCTAAATATAAGATTACGGAATTCTTCTACATCCACTGCCGTTATGCCAACTTCAGATCGTTAAAGAAAGTTTATTAACTTAAATATGTTAAACTAATGAGTTGAAGCATTTCGATATCGATTGCTAAATGTGTATATACAAGAAAATCGATTTTATACGTAAATAAAAGATTACGGAATTCACCCAAATATACCGCCGTTATGCCGTTATGGCTTTATTTAAACTTCAGTACGATAAAGAAGGTTAAATTACCTAAATATGCTAAACCAGTTATTTGTAGATTTTCAATATCGATTGCTAAATGTGTAAATCCAAGAAAATAGACTACATACCTAAATATAAGATTACGGAATTCTTCTACAGCCACTGCCGTTATGGCGCCATGGCTTTATGTTAACTTCCGGCGTTAAAGAAGCTTTATTAACTTAAATATGTTAAATTAATGATTTGAAGCATTTCGATACCGATTGCTAAATAAGTATATACAAGAAAATCGAATTCATACCTAAATATAAGATTACGTAATTCTTCTAAATGCACTGCCGTTATGCCGTTAAGGCTTTTGTAGACTTCAGTAAAATAAAGATGTTTGATTAACTTAAATATAGTAAACTAATGATTTTAGGCATTTCGATATCGATTGTTAAATGTCTATATACAACAAAATCGACTTTATACCTAAATATAAGATTACGAAATTCTTCTAAATGCACTGCCGTTATGCCGTTAAGGCTTTTGTAGACTTCAGTAAAATAAAGACGTTTAATTAACTTAAATATTGTAAACTAATGATTTGAAGCATTTCTATATCGATTGCTAAATGTCTATATACAACAAAATCGACTTTATACCTAAATATAAGCTTACGGAATTCTTCTAAATGCACTGCCGTTATGCCGCCATGGCTTTATGTTAACTTCAGTGCGTTAAAGAAGCTTATTAACTTAAATATATTAAACTAATGATTTGAAGCATTTCGATATCGCTTGCTAAATGTGTACATACAACAAAATCGACTTTATACCTAAATATTAGATTACGGAATTCTTCTAAATGCACTGCAGTTATACTGTTAAGGCTTTATGAAGACTTCAGTGCGTTAAAGAAGGTTTATTAACTTAAATATGTTAAACTAATGATTTGAAGCACGTCGATATCGATTGCTAAATGTGTATGTACAAGAAAATCAATTTTATACCTAAATAAAAGCTTACGGAATTCACCCAAATATACCGCCGTTATGCCGTTATGGCTTTATGTAAACTTCAGTAAGATAAAGAAGGTTAATTAACCTACATATGCTAAACCAGTTATTTGAAGCATTTCGATATCGATTGCTAAATGCGTATATACAACAAAATCGAATTTATACCTAAATATAAGATTACGGAATTCTTCTAAATGCACAGTTGCTAGGCCGCCATGGCTTTATATCACCTTCATTACGTTAAAGAAGGTTATTTATTTTAAATGTGTTAAACTAATTATTTGAAGAATTTCGATATCGATTTCTAAATGCGTATATACAACAAATTCGGCTTTATATCTAAATATAAGATTACGGAATTCTTCGAAATACACTGCCGTTATGCCGTTATGGCTTTATATAAACTTCAGTAAGAGCAAGAAGGTTAATTAACTTAAATATGTTAAACTAATGATTTGAAGCATTTTAGTTATCGATAGCTAAATTTGTATATACAAAAAAATCTACTTTATACCTAAATATAAGATTACGGAATTCTGCCACATATACTGCCGTTATGTCGTTATGGCTTTATGTAAACTTCAGTAAGATAAAGAAGGTAAATTAACTTAAATATGTTAAACTAATGATTTAAAGCATTTCGATATCGATTGCTAAATGTGTATATACAACAAAATTGACTTTATACCTAAATATTAGCTTACGGAATTCTTCTAAATGCACTGCCGTTATGCCGCCATGGCTTTATGTTAACTTCAGTGCGTTAAAGAAGCTTTATTAACTTAAATATATTAAAGTAATGATTTGAAGCATTTCGACATCGATTGCTAAATGAGTATATACAACAAAATCGACTTTATACCTAAATATAAGATTACGGAATTCTTCTAAATGCACTGCCGTTATGCTGTTATGGCTTTATGTAAACTTCAGTAAGATAAAGAAGGTAAATTAACTTAAATATGTTAAACTAATGATTTAAAGCATTTCGATATCGATTGCTAAATGTGTATATACAACAAAATTGACTTTATACCTAAATATTAGCTTACGGAATTCTTCTAAATGCACTGCCGTTATACCGTTAAGGCTTTATGTAGACTTCAGGAAGCTAAAAAATGTTTATTAACTTAATATGTTAAACTAATGATTTAAAGCATTTCGATATCGATAGCTAAATGTGTATATACAAAAAAATTGACTTTATACCTAAATATAGGATTACGGAATTCTTCTAAATGCACTGCCGTTATGCCGTCATGTCTATATGCAAACTTCAGACCGTTAAAGAAGGTTTATTAACTTAAATATGTTAAACTAATGATTTGAAGCATTTCGATATTGATTGCTAAATGTGTATGTGCAAGAAAATCGATTTTATACCTAAATAAAAATTACAGAATTCGCCCAAACATACTGCCGTTATGCCGTTATGGCTTTATGTAAACTTCAGCAAGTTAGAGAAGGTTTATTAACTTAAATATGATAAACCAATGAGCTGAAGCTTTTCTATATCGATTACTATATGTGTATATACAAGAAAATCGACTTTATACCTAAATATAAGATTACGGAATTCTTCCAAATGCACTGCCGTTATACCGTTATGGCTTTATGTAAACTTCAATATGTTAAAGAAGGTTAATTAACTTAAATATGTTAACCTAAATATGTTAAACTAATGACTTGAAGCATTTCGTTATCGATTGGTAAATACGTATATACAACAAAATCGACTTTATAACTAAATATATGATTACTGCCGTTATGCCGTTAAGGCTTTTGTAGACTTTAGTAAAACAAAGAGGATTAATTAACTTAAATATGTTAAACTTATGATTTGAAGCATCTCGATATCGATTGCTGAATGTGTATATACAAGAAAATCGATTTATACCTAAATATAAGATTACGGAATTCTTCTAAATACACTGCCGTTATACCGTTAAGGCTTTATGTAGATTTCAGTAAGCTAAAAAATGTTTATTAACTTATAATGTTAAACAAATGATTTGAAGCATTTCGATATCGATAGCTCAATGTGTATATACAAGAAAATCGACTTTGTACCTAAATATAAGATTACGGAATTCTTCTACATCCACTGCCGTTATGCCAACTTCAGATCGTTAAAGAAGGTTTATTAACTTAAATATGTTAAACTAATGAGTTGAAGCATTTCGGTATCGATTGCTAAATGTGTATATACAAGAAAATCGATTTTATACGTAAATAAAAGATTACGGAATTCACCCAAATATACTGCCGTTATGCCGTTATGGCTTTATTTAAACTTCAGTACGATAAAGAAGTTTAATTAATCCAAATATGCTAAACCAGTTATTTGAAGCATTTCGATATCGATTGCTAAATTAGTATATACAAGAAAATCGAATTCATACCTAAATATAAGATTACGTAATTCTTCTAAATGCACTGCCGTTATGCCGTTATGGCTTTATATTAACTTCAGTTCGTTAAAGAAGGTTTATTAACTTAAGTATGTTAAACCAGTTATTTGAAGCATTTCGATATCGACTGCTTAATGCATATATACAAGATATATACAAGAAAATCGACTTTATACCTAAATATAAGACTACAGAATTCTTCTACATCCACTGCCGTTATGCCAACTTCAGGTCGTTAAAAGGGGTTTATTAACTTAAATATGTTAAACTAATGATTTGAAGCATTTCGGTATCGATTGCTAAATGTGTATATATAAGAAAATCGGCTTTATACCTAAATATAAGATTACGGAATTCTTCCAAATTCAGTGCAGTTATACCCTTAAGGCTTTATGTAGACTTCAGTGCGTTAAAGAAGGTTTATTAACTTAAACATGTTAAACTTATGATTTGAGGCATTTCGATATAGATTGCTAAATGTGTATATACAAGAAAATCGAATTTATACCTAAATATAAGATAACGGAATTCTTCTAAATGCACTGCCGTTATGCCGCCATGGCATTATGTAGACTTCAGTGAGTTAAAGAAGGTTTATTAACTTAAATATCCTAAACTAATGATTTGAAGCATTTCGATATCGATTGATAAATGTGTATATACAGGAAAATCGACTTTATACCTAAATTAAAAATTACGGATTTCTTCCAAATGTACTGTCGTTATGCCGCCATGGCTTTATGTCAACTTCAATATGTTAAAGAAGGTTACTTAACTTAAAAATGTTTAACTAATGATTTGAAGCATTTTGATATCGACTGCTAAATGTGTAAATGCAAGAAAATCGGCTTTACACCTAAATCTAAAATTATATTATTATTATTATTATTATTATTATTATTATTATTATTATTATTATTATTATTATTATTATTATTATTATTATTATTATTATTATTATTATTATTATTATTATTATTATTAATTGAATACAAATTACAATTAATATATATATATAGCACTAGCGGTTAAGCCATCAGCTAAAATTATAACATTACGGAATTCTTCTAAATGCACTGCCGTTATATCGTTAAGGCTTTATATAGACTTCAGTAAGCTAAAAATGTTTATTAACTTAATATGTTAAACTAATGATTTGAGCATTTCGATATCGATAGCTTAATATGTATATACAAGAAAATCGACTTTATACCTAAATATAAGATTATGAAATTCT
>JAPZAG010000049.1:0-121146 GCA_027475135.1 Bactrocera correcta | reverse complement strand
CGCCATGGCTTTATGTTAACTTCAGTGCGTTCAAGAAGCCTTATTAACTTAAATATGTTAAAATAATGATTTGAAGCATTTCGATATCGATTGCTTGCTGTGTTTATACAACAAATATATTTTATACCTAAATATAAAATTACGGAATTCTTCTACATGCACTGCCGTTACGCCGCCATGGCTTCATGTCACCTTCGGTAGGTTAAAGAACTTAATTTAACTTAAATATGTTAAACTAATGATCTCAAGCTTTTCGATATCGATTGCTAAATGTGTTTATACAACAAATCGATTTTATACCTAAATATAAAATTACGGAAATATTCTACATGCACCTCCGTTATGCCACCATGGCTTCAAGTCACTTTCCGTAGGTTTAAGAAGGTAATTTAACTTAAATATGTTAAGCTAATGATTTGAAGCATTTCGATATCGATTGCTAAATGTGCTAGTACAAGAAATTTGACTTTATACCTAAACATAGGATAACGGAATTCTTCCAAATGCACTGCCGTTAATCCGCCATGGCTTTATGTCAACTTCAGTTTGTTAAAGTAGGTTTGTTACTTTAAATATGTTAAACTAATGATTTGAAGCATTTCGATATGGATTTCCAAATGCATATATACAAGAAAATCGACTTTATACCTAAATATAAGATTACGGAATTCTTCCAAATGTACTGTCGTTATGCCGCCATGGCTTTGTATCAACTTCAATACGTTAAAGAAGGTTAATTATTTTAAATATTTTAAACTTATGGTTTGAAGCATTTCGATATCGACTACTAAATGTGTAAATACAAGAAAATCGACTTTATACCTTAATATAAGAATACGGAATTCTTCTAAATGCACTGCAGTTATACCGTTAAGGCTTTATGTAGACTTCAGTGTGTTAAAGAAGGTTTATTATAAATAACTTGAAAATGTAAAACTAATGATTTGAAGCATTTCGATATCGATTGCTAAATGTGTATATAAAAGAAAATTGACTTTATACCTAAATATAAGGTTACGGAATTCTTCCAAATGTACTGTCGTTATGCCGCCATGGTTTGTATCAATTACAATACGATAAAGAAGGTTAATTATTTTAAATATGTTAAACTAATGATTTGAAGCATTTCGATATCGACTGCTAAATGTGTAAATACAACAAAATCGACTTTATACCTAAATATAAATTTTCTAACATTACGGATTTCTTCTAAATGCACTGCCGTTATACCGTTAAGGCTTTATGTAGACCTCATTAAGCTTAAAAATGTTTATTAACTTAATATGTTAAACTAATGATTTGAAGCATTTCGATATCATAGCTACATGTGTATATACAAGAAAGTCGACTTTATACCTGAATATAAGATTACGGAATTCTTCTACATGCACTGCCGTTATGCCGCCGTGGCTTTATATCAACTTCAATATGTTAAAGAAGGTTAAATAACTTAAATATGTTAAACTAATGATTTAAAACATTTCCATATCGCTTGCTAAATGTGTGTATACAAGAAAATCGAATTTATACCTAAATATAAGATAACGGAATTCTTCTAAACGCACTGCCGTTATGCCGTTAAGGCTTTATGTAGACTTCAGTAAGATAGAGGGGAATAATTAACTTAAATATGTTAAACTTATGATTTGAAGCATTTCGATATCGAATGCTAAATATGTAAATACAAAAAATTCGACTTTGTACCTAAATATAAGATTACGGAATTCTTTTAAATGCACTGCAGTTATACCGTTAAGGCTTTATGTAGACTTCAGTGCGTTAAAGAAGGTTTATTATAAATAACTTGAAAATGTAAAACTAATGATTCGAAGCATTTCTATATCGATTGCTAAATGAGTATATACAAGAAAATTGACTTTATACCTAAATATAAGATTATAAAATTCTTCTAAATGCACTGCCGTTATGCCGTTAAGGCTTTTGTAGACTTCAGTATGAAAAAGAGGGTTTATTAACTTAAATATGTTAAACTAATGATTTGAAGCATTTCGATATCGATTGCTAAATGAGTATGTACAAGAAAATCGAATTCATACCTAAATATAAGATTACGGAATTCTTCTAAATGCACTGCCGTTATCCCGTTAAGGCTTTTGCAGACTTCAGTAAGAAAAAGAGGGTTAAGTAACTTAAATATGTTTAACTTATGATTTGAAGCATTTCGATATCGATTGTTAAATGTGTATGTACAAAAAAATCGACTTTATACCTAAATATAAGATAACGGAATTTATATAAATATACTGCCGTTATGCCGTTATGGCTTTATGTAAACTTCAGTAAGATAAAGAAGGTTAATTAACTTAAATATGTTAAACCAGTTATTTGAAGCATTTCGATATCGATTGCAAAATGTGTATGTACAAGAAAATCGACTTTAAGCCTAAATATAAGTCTACGGAATTCTTCCAAATGCACTGCCATTATGCCGTTATGGCTTTATGTAAACTTCAGTAAGATAAAGTAGGTTAATTAACTTAAATATGTTAAACTAATGATTTGAAGCATTTCGATATCGATTGTTAAATGTGTATATTGAACAAAATCGACTTTATACCTAAAACTAAGATAACGGAATTCTTCTACCTGCACTGCCGTTATGCCGCCATGATTTTATGCCAACTTCAGTTCTTTGAAGAAAGTTTATTAACTTAAATATGTTAAACTAATGAGTTGAAGCATCTCGATATCGATTGCTAAATGGGTACATACAACAAAATCGAATTTATACCTAAATATAAGATTACGGAATTCTTCTACATGCACTGCCGTTATACCGCCATGGCTTTATGTTAACCTCAGTGCGTTAAAGAAGGTTATTAACTTAAATATGTTAAAATAATGATTTGAAATATTTCGATATATATCGACTTTATATCTAAATATAAGATTATACCTAAATATAAAATTACGTAATTCTTCTAAATGCACTGCCGTTATGCCGTTAAGGCTTGATGTAGACTTCAGGAAGATAAATAGGGTTAATTAACTTAAATATGTTAAACTAATGGTTTGAAGCATTTCGATATCGATTGCTAAATGAGTATGTACAAGAAAATCGAATTTATACCTAAATATAAGATTACGGAATTCTTCTAAATGCACTGCCGTTATGCCGTTAAGGCTTTTGCAGACTTCAGTAAGAAAAAGAGGGTTAAGTAACTTAAATATGCTAAACTAATGATTTGAAGCATTTCGATATCGATTGCTAAATGTGTATGTACAACAATATCGACTTTGTACCAAAATAAAAGATAACGGAATTCTTCTACATGCACTGCCGTTATGCCGTTAAGGCTTTTGTAGACTTCAGTATGAAAAAGAGGGTTAATTAACTTAAATATGTTAAACTAATATTTTGAAGCATTTCGATATCGATTGCTAAATGAGTATATACAAGAAAATCGACTTTATACCTAAATATAAGATTATGGAATTCTTCTAAATGCACTGCCGTTATGCCGCCATGGCTTCATGTCACCTTCGGTAGGTTAAAGAAGGTAATTTAACTTAAATATGTTACACTAATGATTTGAAGCATTTCGATATCGATTGATAAATATGCAAATACAAGAAACTTGACTTTATACCTAAACATAGTATAACAGAATTCTTCCAAATGCACTGCCGTTAATCCGCCATGGCTTTATGTCAACTTCAGTTCGTTAAAGAAGGTTTGTTAACTTAAATATGTTAAACTAATGATTTGAAGCATTTCGATATCGATTGCTAAATATGTAGATACGAGAAAATCGACTTTATAACTTAATATAAGATTACGAAATTCTCCTAAATGCACTGCAGTTATACCGCCATGGCTTTATGTTAACTTCAGTGCGTTAAAGAAGGCTTATTAACTTTAATATGATAAACTAATCATTTGAAGCATTTCGATATCGATTACTAAATGTGTATATACAAGAAAATCGACTTTATACCTAAATATAAGATAACGGAATTCTTCTACATGCACTGCCGTTATGCCGCCATGCTTTGATGCCAACTTCAGTTCTTCGAAGAAAGTTTATTAACTTAAATATGTTAAACTAATGAGTTGAAGCATCTCGATATCGATTCCTAAATGTGTATATACAACAAAATCGAATTTCTACCTAAACATAAGATTACGGATTTCTTCTACATGCACTGCCGTTATACCGCCATGGCTTTATGTTATCTTCAGTGCGTTAAAGAATGCTTATTAACGTATATATGTTAAAATAATGATTTGAAACATTTCGATATATATTGACTTTATATCTAAATATAAGATTATACCTAAATATAAGATTACGTAATTCTTCTAAATGCACTGCCTTCAGGAAAATAAATAGGGTTAATTAACTTAAATATGTAATACTTATGATTTGAAGCATTTCGATATCGATTTCTAAATGCATATATACAGGCAAATCGGCTTTATACCTAAATATAAGATTACGGAATTCTTCCAAATTACTGTCGTTATGGGGCCACGGCTTTATTTCACCTTCAATACGTTAAAGATGGTTTATTAACTTAAATATGTTAAACTAATGAGTTGAAGCATCTCGATATCGATTGCTAAATGGGTACATACAACAAAATCGAATTTATACCTAAACATAAGATTACGGAATTCTTCTACATGCACTGCCGTTATACCGCCATGGCTTTATGTTAACCTCAGTGCGTTAAAGAAGGTTATTAACTTAAATATTTTAAAAATAATGATTTGAAACATTTCGATATATATCGACTTTATATCTAAATATAAGATTATACCTAAATATAAAATTACGTAATTCTTCTAAATGCACTGCCGTTATGCCGTTAAGGCTTGATGTAGACTTCAGGAAGATAAATAGGGTTAATTAACTTAAATATGTTAAACTAATGGTTTGAAGCATTTCGATATCGATTGCTAAATAAGTATGTACAAGAAAATCGAATTTATACTTAAAAATAAGATTACGGAATTCTTCTAAATGCACTGCCGTTATGCCGTTAAGGCTTTTGCAGACTTTAGTAAGAAAAAGAGGGTTAAGTAACTTAAATATGCTAAACTAATGATTTGAAGCATTTCGATATCGATTGCTAAATGTGTATGTACAACAATATCGACTTTGTACCTAAATAAAAGATAACGGAATTCTTCTACATGCACTGCCGTTATGCCGTTAAGGCTTTTGTAGACTTCAGTATGAAAAAGAGGGTTAATTAACTTAAATATGTTAAACTAATATTTTGAAGCATTTCGATATCGATTGCTAAATGAGTATATACAAGAAAATCGACTTTATACCTAAATATAAGATTATGGAATTCTTCTAAATGCACTGCCGTTATGCCGCCATGGCTTCATGTCACCTTCGGTAGGTTAAAGAAGGTAATTTAACTTAAATATGTTACAATAATGATTTGAAGCATTTCGATATCGATTGATAAATATGCAAATACAAGAAACTTGACTTTATACCTAAACATAGTATAACAGAATTCTTCCAAATGCACTGCCGTTAATCCGCCATGGCTTTATGTCAACTTCAGTTCGTTAAAGAAGGTTTGTTAACTTAAATATGTTAAACTAATGATTTGAAGCATTTCGATATCGATTGCTAAATATGTAGATACGAGAAAATCGACTTTATAACTTAATATAAGATTACGAAATTCTCCTAAATGCACTGCAGTTATACCGCCATGGCTTTATGTTAACTTCAGTGCGTTAAAGAAGGCTTATTAACTTTAATATGATAAACTAATCATTTGAAGCATTTCGATATCGATTACTAAATGTGTATATACAAGAAAATCGACTTTATCCTAAATATAAGATAACGGAATTCTTCTACATGCACTGCCGTTATGCCGCCATGCTTTGATCCCAACTTCAGTTCTTCGAAGAAAGTTTATTAACTTAAATATGTTAAACTAATGAGTTGAAGCATCTCGATATCGATTCCTAAATGTGTATATACAACAAAATCGAATTTCTACCTAAACATAAGATTACGGATTTCTTCTACATGCACTGCCGTTATACCGCCATGGCTTTATGTTATCTTCAGTGCGTTAAAGAATGCTTATTAACGTATATATGTTAAAATAATGATTTGAAACATTTCGATATATATTGACTTTATATCGAAATATAAGATTATACCTAAATATAAGATTACGTAATTCTTCTAAATGCACTGCCTTCAGGAAGATAAATAGGGTTAATTAACTTAAATATGTTATACTAATGATTTGAAGCATTTCGATATCGTTTTCTAAATGCATATATACAGGCAAATCGGCTTTATACCTAAATATAAGATTACGGAATTCTTCCAAATTACTGTCGTTATGCCGCCACGGCCTTATTTCACCTTCAATACGTTAAAGATCGTTTATTAACTTAAATATGTTAAACTAATGATTTGAAGCATTTCGGAATCGATTGCTAAATATGTAAATACAAGAAAATCGACTTTATACCTTAATATAAGATTACGGAATTCTTCTGAGTGCACTGCAGTTATCCCGTTAAGGCTTTATGTAGACTTCAGTGCGTTAAAGAAGGTTTATTAACTTTAATATGTTAAACTAATGATTTGAAGCATTTCGATATCGATAGCTAAATGTGTATATACAACAAAATCGAATTTATACCTAAACATAAGATTACGGAATTCTTCTATATACACTGCCGTTATACCGCCATGGCTTTATGTTAACTTCAGTGCGTTCAAGAAGCCTTATTAACTTAAATATGTTAAAATAATGATTTGAAGCTTTTCGATATCGATTGCTAAATGAGTATATACAAGAAAATCGACTTTATACCTAAATATAAGATTACGTAATTCTTCTAAATGCACTGCCGTTATGCCGTTAAGGTTTTATGTAGACTTCAGGAAGATAAATAGGGTGAATTAACTTAAATATGTTAAACTAATGATCTCAAGCATTTCGATATCGATTGCTAAATGTGTTTATACAACAAATCGATTTTATACCTAAATATAAAAATACGGAATTCTTCTACATGCACCGCCGTTATGCCGCGATGGCTTCATGTCACTTTCGGTAGGTTAAAGAAGGTAATTTCACTTAAATATGTTAAACTAATGATATGAAGCATTTCGATATCGATTGCTAAATGTGCTAGTAGAAGAAATTTGACTTTATACCTAAACATAGGATAACGGAATTCTTCCAAATGCACTGCCGTTAATCCGCCATGGCTTTATGTCAACTTCAGTTCGTTAAAGTAGGTTTGTTAACTTAAATATGTTAAACTAATGATTTGAAGCATTTCGATATCGATTTCTAAATGCATATATACAAGAAAATCGACTTTATACCTAAATATAAGATTACGGAATTCTTCCAAATTACTGTCGTTATGCCGCCATGGCTTTATTTCACCTTCAATACGTTAAAGTTGGTTAATTAACATAAATATGTTAAACTAATGATTTGAAGTATTTCGATATCGATTGCTAAATATGTAAATACAAGAAAATCGATTTTATACCTTAATATAAGATTACGGAATTCTTCTAAATGCACTGCAGTTATACCGTTAAGGCTTTATGTAGACTTCAGTGTGTTAAAGAAGGTTTATTATAAATAACTTGAAAATGTAAAACTAATGATTTGAAGCATTTCGATATCGAATGCTAAATGTGTATATACAAGAAAATCGACTTTACATATACCTAAATATAAGATTACGGAATTCTTCCAAATGTACTGTCGTTATGCCGCCATGGTTTGTATAACTACAATACGATAAAGAAGGTTAATTATTTTAAATATGTTAAACTAATGGTTTGAAGCATTTCGATATCGATAGCTGAATGTGTATATATAAGAAAATCGACTTTATACCTGAATTTAAGATTACGGAATTCTTCTACATGCACTTCCGTTATGCCGCCATGGCTTTATATCAACTTCAATATGTTAAAGAAGGTTAAATAACTTAAATATGTTAAAATAATGATTTGAAACATTTCGATATCGCTTGCTAAATGTGTATATACAAGAAAATCGACTTTATACCTAAATATAAGATTATGCAATTCTTCTAAACGCACTGCCGTTATGCCGTTAAGGCTTTATGTAGACTTCAGTAATATAGAGGGGAATAATTAACTTAAATATGTTAAACTAATGATTTGAAGCATTTCGATATCGATTGCTAAATATGTAAATACAAAAAAATCGACTTTTTACCTAAATATAAGATTACGGAATTCTTTTAAATGCACTGCAGTTATACCGTTAAGGCTTTATGTAGACTTCAGTGCGTTAAAGAAGGTTTATTATAAATAACTTGAAAATGTAAAACTAATGATTTGAAGCATTTCGATATCGCTTGCTAAATGAGTATATACAAGAAAATCGACTTTATACCTAAATATATAATTATATATAATTTTTCTAAATGCACTGCCGTTATGCCGTTAAGGCTTTTGTAGACTTCAGTATGAAAAAGAGGGTTAATTAACTTAAATATGTTAAACTAATGATCTGAAGCATTTCGATATCGATTGCTAAATGTGTATGTACAAAAAAATCGACTTTATACCTAAATATAAGACAACGGAATTCTTATAAATATACTGCCGTTATGCCGTTATGGCTTTATGTAAACTTCAGTAAGATAAAGAAGTTTAATTAACTCAAATATGTTAAACCAGTTATCTGAAGCATTTCGATATCGATTGCGAAATGTAATGAAAATCGAATTTATACCTAAATATAAGATTACGGAATTCTTCCACATGTACTGTCGTTATGCCGCCATGGCTTTTTATCACCTTCAATACGTTAAAGAAGGTTAATTATTTTAAATATGTTAAACTAGTGGTTTAAAGCATTTCGATATCGATTGCTAAATGTGTAAATACAAGAAAATCGACTTTATACCTAAATATAAAATTATAACATTACGGAATTCTTCTAGATGCACTGCCATTATACCGTTAAGGCTTTATGTAGACTTCAGTAAGCTAAAAAATGTTTATTAACTTAATATATTAAACTAATGATTTGAAGCATTTCGATATCGATAGCAAAATGAGTATATACAAAAAAATCAATTTTATACCTATATATAGGATTACGGAATTCTTTTCATGCACTGCCGCTATGCCGCCATGGCTATATGCCAACTTAAGATCGTTAGAGAAGGTTTATTAACTTAAATATGTTAAACTAATGATTTGAAGCATCTCGATATCGATTGCTAAATGTATATGTACAACAAAATCGACTTTATACCTAAATTTAAGATTACGGAATTCTTCTAAATGCACTGCCGTTATACCGTTATGGCTTTATGTAAACTTCAGTAAGATAAAGAAGGTTAATAACCTTAAATATGTTAAACTATCGATTTGAAGCATTTCGTTATCGATTGCTTAATGTGTATATACAAGAATACCGAATTTATACCTAAATATAAGATTACGAATTTCTTCTAAATGCACTGCCGTTATGCCGCCATGGCTTTATATCAACTTCAGTAAGATAAAGAAGGTTACCTAACTTAAATATGTTAAACTAATGATTTAAAACATTTCGATATCGCTCGCTAAATGTGTATATACAAGAAAATCGAATTTATACCTAAATATAAGATAACGGAATTCTTCTAAATGCACTGCCGATATGCTGCCATGGCTTTAAGCCAACTTCAGATCGTTGAAGAAGGTTTATTAACTTAAATATGTTAAACTAATGAGTTGAAGCATTTCGATATCAATTGCTAAATGTGTATATACAAGAAAATCGACTTTATACCTAAATATAAGATTACGGAATTTTTCTACATGCACTGCCGTCATGCCGCCATGGCTTTATGTTAACTTCAGTGCGTTAAAGAAGCTTTATTAACTTAAATATGATAAGCTAATGATTTGAAGAATTTCGATATCGATCGTTTAATGCATATATACAAGAAAATCGACTTTATACCTAAATATAAGATTATGGAATTCTTCTACATGCACTGCCGTTATGCCGCCATGGCTTTATGACAACTTCAGTGCGTTGAAGAAGGTTTGTTAACCTAAATATGTTAAACTAATGATTTGAAGCTTCTCGATATCGATTGCTAAATGTGTATATACAAGAAAATCGACTTAATACCTAAATATTAGATTACGGAATTCTTCCAAATGCACTGCCGTTATGCCGCCATGGCTTTATGACAACTTCAGTTCGTTGAAGAAGGTTTATTAACTTAAATATGTTAAACTAATGAATTGAAGTATCGCGATATCGATTGCTAAATATGTAAATACAACAAAATCGACTTTATACCTAAATATAAAATTATAACATTACGGATTTCTTCTAAATGCACTGCCGTTATACCGTTAAGGCTTTATGTAGACCTCATTAAGCGAAAAAATGTTTATTAACTTAATATGTTAAACTAATGATTTGAAGGATTTCGATATCGATAGCTGAATGTGTATATACAAGAAAATCGACTTTATACCTGAATATAAGATTACGGAATTCTTCTACATGCACTTCCGTTATGCCGCCATGGCTTTATTTCAACTTCAATATGTTAAAGAAGGTTAAATAACTTAAATATGTTAAACTAATGATTTGAAACATTTCGATATCGCTTGCTAAATGTGTATATACAAGAAAATCGAATTTATACCTAAATATAAGATAACGGAATTCTTTTAAACGCACTGCCGTTATGCCGTTAAGGCTTTATGTAGACTTCAGTAAGATAGAGGGGAATAATTAACTTAAATATGTTAAACTTATGATTTGAAGCATTTCGATATCGATTGCTAAATATGTAAATACAAAAAAAATCGACTTTGTACCTAAATATAAGATTACGGAATTCTTTTAAATGCACTGCAGTTATACCGTTAAGGCTTTATGTAGACTTCAGTGCGTTAAAGAAGGTTTATTATAAATAACTTGAAAATGTAAAACTAATGATTTGAAGCATTTCGATATCGATTGCTAAATGAGTATATACAAGAAAATCGACTTTATACCTAAATATAAGTTTATAAAATTCTTCAAAATGCACTGCCGTTATGCCGTTAAGACTTTTGTAGACTTCAGTATGAAAAAGAGGGTTAATTAATTAATTTAAATATATTAAACTAATGATTTGAAGCATTTCGATATCGATTGCTAAATGTGTATGTACAAAAAAATCGACTTTATACCTAAATATAAGATAACGGAATACATATAAATATACCGCCGTTATGCCGTTATGGCTTTATGTAAACATCAGTAAGATAAAGAAGGTTAATTAACTCAAATATGTTAAACCAGTTATCTGAAGCATTTCGATATCGATTGCGAAATGTAAACATACAAGAAAATCGAATTTATACCTAAATATAAGATTTCGGAATTCTTCCACATGTACTGTCGTTATGCCGCCATGGCTTTTTATCACCTTCAATACGTTAAAGAAGGTTAATTATTTTAAATATGTTAAACTAGTGGTTTGAAGCATTTCGATAACGATTGCTAAATGTGTAAATACAAGAAAATCGACTTTATACCTAAATATAAAATTATAACATTACGGATTTCTTCTAAATGCACTGCCGTTATACCGTTAAGGCTTTATGTAGACCTCATTAAGCTAAAAACGGTTTATTAACTTAATACGATAAACTAATGATTTGAAGCATTTCGATATCGATAGCTGAATGTGTATATACAAGAAAATCGACTTTATACCTGACTATAAGATTACGGAATTCTTCTACATGCACTTCCGTTATGCCGCCATGGCTTTATATCAACTTCAATATGTTAAAGAAGGTTAAATAACTTAAATATATTAAACTAATGATTTGAAACATTTCGATATCGCTTGCTAAATGTGTATATACAAGAAAATCGAATTTATACCTAAATATAAGATAACGGAATTCTTCTAAACGCACTGCCGTTATGCCGTTAAGGCTTTATGTAGACTTCAGTAAGATAGAGGGGAATAATTAACTTAAATATGTTAAACTAATGATTTGAAGCATTTCGATATCGATTGCTAAATATGTAAATACAAAAAAATCGACTTTGTACCTAAATATGAGATTACGGAATTCTTTTAAATGCACTGCAGTTATACCGTTAAGGCTTTATGCAGACTTCAGTGTGTTAAAGAAGGTTTATTATAAATAACTTGAAAATGTAAAACTAATGATTTGAAGCATTTCGATATCGATTGCTAAATGAGTATATACAAGAAAATCGACTTTATACCTAAATATATAATTATATATAATTCTTCTAAATGCACTGCCGTTATGCCGTTAAGGCTTTTGTAGACTTCAGTATGAAAAAGAGGGTTAATTAACTTAAATATGCTAAACTAATGATTTGAAGCATTTCGATATCGATTGCTAAATGTGTATGTACAAAAAAATCGACTTTATACCTAAATATAAAATTATAACATTACGGAATTCTTCTAAATGCACTGCCGTTATGCCGCCATGGCTTTATGTTAACTTCAGTGCATTAAAGAAGCTTTATTATTTAAAATATGATAAGCTAATGATTTAAAGCATTTCGATATCGATTGCTTAATGCATATATACAAGAAAATCGACTTTATACCTAAATATAAGATTACGGAATTCTTCTACATGCACTGCCGTTATGCCGCCATGGCTTTATGACAACTTCAGTGCGTTGAAGAAGGTTTGTTAACCTAAATATGTTAAACTAATGATTTGAAGCTTCTCGATATCGATTGCTAAATGTGTATATACAAGAAAATCGACTTTATACCTAAATATTAGATTACGGAATTCTTCCAAATGCACTGCCGTTATGCCGCCATGGCTTTATGACAACTTCAGTTCGTTGAAGAAGTTTTATTAACTTAAATATGTTAAACTAATGAATTGAAGCATCGCGATATCGATTGCTAAATATGTAAATACAACAAAATCGACTTTATACCTAAATATAAAATTATAACATTACGGATTTCTTCTAAATGCACTGCCGTTATACCGTTAAGGCTTTATGTAGACCTCATTAAGCGAAAAAATGTTTATTAACTTAATATGTTAAACTAATGATTTGAAGCATTTCGATATCGATAGCTAAATGTGTATATACAAGAAAATCGACTTTATACCTGAATATAAGATTACGGAATTCTTCTACATGCACTTCCGTTATGCCGCCATGGCTTTATTTCAACTTCAATATGTTAAAGAAGGTTAAATAACTTAAATATGTTAAACTAATGATTTGAAACATTTCGATATCGATAGCAAAATTTGTGTTTATATAACAAGGAAAACCCCGACATTTATACCTAAGAATATAAGAAATATACCGGAATTTTTCTTTTCCTAAAAATGGGCCAAACCCTGCCGTTATGCCGATAAGGCTTTATGTAGACTTCAGTAAGATAGAGGGGAATAATTAACTTAAATATATTAAACTTATGATTTGAAGCATTTCGATATCGATTGCTAAATATGTAAATACAAAAAAAATCGACTTTGTACCTAAATATAAGATTACGGAATTCTTTTAAATGCACTGCAGTTATACCGTTAAGGCTTTATGTAGACTTCAGTGCGTTAAAGAAGGTTTATTATAAATAACTTGAAAATGTAAAACTAATGATTTGAAGCATTTCGATATCGATTGCTAAATGAGTATATACAAGAAAATCGACTTTATACCTAAATATATGATAACGGAATTCATATAAATATACTGCCGTTATGCCGTTATGGCTTTATGTAAACTTCAGTAAGATTAAGAAGGTTAATTAACTCAAATATGTTAAACCAGTTATCTGAAGCATTTCGATATCGATTGCGAAATGTATACATACAAGAAAATCGAATTTATACCTAAATATAAGATTACGGAATTCTTCCACCTGTACTGTCGTTATGCCGCCATGGCTTTTTATCACCTTCAATACGTTAAAGAAGATTAATTATTTTAAATATGTTAAACTAGTGGTTTGAAGCATTTCGATAACGATTGCTAAATGTGTAAATTTAAGAAAATCGACTTTATACCTAAATATAAAATTATAACATTACGGAATTCTTCTAAATGCACTGCCATTATACCGTTAAGGCTTTATGTAGACTTCAGTAAGCTAAAAAATGTTTATTAACTTAATATATTAGACTAATGATTTGAAGCATTTCGATATCGATAGCAAAATGAGTATATACAAGAAAATCAATTTTATACCTATATATAAGATTACGGAATTCTTTCCATGCACTGCCGCTATGCCGCCATGGCTATATGCCAATTTCAGATCGTTAAAGAAGCTTTATTAACTTAAATATGTTAAAATAATGATTTAAGGTATTTCGATATCGAGTGCTAAATGAGTATATACAAGAAAATCGACTTTATACCTAATTATAAGGTTACGTAATTCTTCTACATGCACTGCCGTTATGCCGTTAAGGCTTTATGTAGACTTCAGTAAGATAAAGAGGATTAATTAACTTAAATATGTTAAACTAATGTTTTGAAGCATTTCGATATCGATTGATAAATGTGTATATACAAGAAAATCGATTTTATACCTAGATATAGGATTACGGAATTCTTCTACATGCACTGCCGTTATGCCGCCACGGCTTTATGTCACCTTCGGTAGGTTAAAAAAGGTAATTTAACTTAAATATGTTAAACTAATGATTTGAAGCATTTCGATATCGATTGCTTAATGTGCTAGTACAAAAACCTGACTTTATACCTAAACATAGGATAACGGAATTCTTCCAAATGCACTGCCGCTATGCCGCCATGGCTTTAAGACATCTTCAGTGCGTTATGTTAAATATGTTAAACTATTGAATTGAAGCATTTCGATATCGATTGCTAAATGTGTATATACAAGAAAATCGACTTTATACCTAAATATTAGATTACGGAATTCTTCCAAATGCACTGCCGTTATGCCGCCATGGCTTTATGACAACTTCAGTTCGTTGAAGAAGGTTTATTAACTTAAATATGTTAAACTAATGAATTGAAGCATCGCGATATCGATTGCTAAATATGTAAATACAACAAAATCGACTTTATACCTAAATATAAGATTACGGAATTCTTCTAAATGCACTGCCGTTATGCCATTAAGGCTTTATGTAGACTTCAGTAAGATAAAGAGGGCTTGTTAAATTAAATATGTTAAACTAATGTTTTGAAGCATTTCGATATCGATTGCTAAGTATGTAAATACAAGAAAATCGACTTTATATCTAAATGTAAGATTACGGAATTCTTTTAAGTGCACTGCAGTTATACCGTTAAGGCTTTATGTAGACTTCTGTGCGTTTAAGGTTTATTAACTTAATTATGTTAAACTAATAATTTGAAGCATTTCGATATCGATTGCTAAATGTGCATATACAAGAAAATCGACTTTATACCTAAATATTAGATTACGGAATTCTTCCAAATGCACTGCCGTTATGCCGCCATGGCTTTATGACAACTTCAGTTCGTTGAAGAAGGTTTATTAACTTAAATATGTTAAACTAATGATTTGAAGCATTTCGATATCGATTGCTTAATGTGCTAGTACAAGAAACCTGACTTTATACCTAAACATAGGATAACGGAATTCTTCCAAATGCACTGCCGCTATGCCGCCATGGCTTTAAGACAACTTCAGTGCGTTATGTTAAATATGTTAAACTATTGAATTGAAGCATTTCGATATCGATTGCTAAATGTGTATATACAAGAAAATCGACTTTATACCTAAATATAAGATTACGGAATTCTTCTACATGCACTGCCGTTATGCCGCCATGGCTTTATGACAACTTCAGTGCGTTGAAGAAGGTTTATTAACTTAAATATGTTAAACTAATGAATTGAAGCATCTCGATATCGATTGCTAAATGTGTATATACAAGAAAATCGACTTTATACCTAAATATAAGATTACGTAATTCTTCTAAATGCACTGCCGTTATGCCATTAAGGCTTTATGTACACTTCAGTAAGATAAAGAGGGTTTGTTAAATTAAATATGTTAAACTAATGTTTTGAAGCATTTCGATATCGATTGCTAAATGTGTATATACAAGAAAATCGAATTTATACCTAAATATAAGATTACGGAATTCTTCTACATGCACTGCCGTTAAGCCGCCATGGCTTTAAAACAACTTCAGTGCGTTATGTTAAATATGTTAAACTATTGAATTAAAGCATTTCGGTATCGATTGCTAAAAATGTAAATACAAGAAAATCGACTTTATACCTAAATATAAGATTACGGAATTCTTCTACATGCACTGCCGTTAAGCCGCCATGGCTTTAAAACAACTTCAGTGCGTTATGTTAAATATGTTAAACTAATGAATTGAAGCATCTCGATATCGATTGCTAAATGTGTATATACAAGAAAATCGACTTTATACCTAAATATAAGATTACGGAATTATTCTACATGCTCTGCCGTTATGCCGCCATGGCTTTGTGTAAACTTCAGTGCGTTAAAGAAGCTTTATTAACTTTAATATGTTAAGCTAATGATTTGAAGCATTTCGATATCGATTGCTTAATGCATATATACAAGAAAATCGACTTTATACCTAAATATAAGCTTACGGAATTCTTCTACATGCACTGCCGTTATGCCGCCATGGCTTTATTTTAACTTCAGTGCGTTGAAGAAGGTTTATTAACTTAAATATGTTAAACTAATGAATTGAAGCTTCTCGATATCTATTGCTAAATGTGTATATACAAGAAAATCGACTTTATACCTAAATATAAGATTACGGAATTCTTCTAAATGCACTGCAGGTATACCGCTAAGGCTTTATGTAGACTTCAGTGCGTTAAAGAAGGTTTATTATAAAAAACTTGAAAATGTAAAACTAATGATTTGAAGCATTTCGATATCGATTGCTAAATGTGCTAACACAAGAAACCTGACTTTATACCTAAACATAGGTTAACGGAGTTCTTCCAAATGTACCATCGTTATGCCGCCATGGCTTTATATCACCTTCAATAAGTTAAAGATGGTTTATTAACTTAAATATGTTAACCTAATGATTTGAAGCATTTCGATATCGATTGGTAAATGTGTATATACAACAAAATCGACTGTATACCTAAATATAAGATAACGGAATTCTTCTACATGCACTGCCGTTATGCCGCCATGGCTTTATGCCAACTTCAGTTCGTTGAAGAAGGTTTATTAACTTAAATATGTTAAACTAATAAGTTGAAGCATTTCGATGTCGATTGCTAAATGTGCATATACAAGAAAATCGACTTTATACCTAAACATATGCTAACGGAATTCTTCTAAATGCACTGCCGTTATGCCGTTAAGGCTTTATGTAGACTTAAGTAAGATAAAGAGGGTTAATTAACTTAAATATGTTAAACTAATGATTTGAAGCATTTCGATATCGATTGCTAAGTATGTAAATACAAGAAAATCGACTTTATATCTAAATGTAAGATTACGGAATTCTTTTAAGTGCACTGCAGTTATACCGTTAAGGCTTTATGTAGACTTCTGTGCGTTTAAGGTTTATTAACTTAATTATGTTAAACTAATAATTTGAAGCATTTCGATTTCGATTGATAAATGTGTATATACAAGAAAATCGAATTTATACCTAAATATAAGATTAGGTAATTCTTCTAAATGCACTGCCGTTATGCCGTTAAGGCTTTATGTAGATTTCAGTAAGATAAAAGGGTGAATTAACTTAAATATGTTTGATTTGAAGCATTTCGATATCGATTCTAAACGTGTATATACAAGAAAATCGACTTTATACCTAAACATGAGATAACAGAATTCTTCTATATGCACTGCCGTTATGCCACCATGGCTTTATGTAAACTTCAGTTCGTTAAAAAAGGTTTATTGACTTAAATATGCTAAACTAATGATTTGAAGCATTTCGATATTAATTGCTAAATGTGTGTATACAACAAAATCGACTTTATACCTAAATATAAAAATACGGAATTCTTCTAAATGCACTGCCGTCATGCCGATAAGGCTTTATGTAAACGCCAGTAAGACAAAGTAGGCTAAATAAGAATAATATTAAGAAGTTTAATTTACTTAAATATATTAAACTAATGATTTGAAGCATTTCGATATCGATTGCTAAATGTGTATATACAAGAAAATCGATTTTATACCTAAGTATAAGATTACGGAATTCTTCTAAATGCACTGCCGTTCTACCGTGATGGTTTTATGTAAACTTCAGTTCGTTAAAGAAGATTTATTAACTTAAATATGTAAAACTAATGATTTGAAGCATTTCGATATCGATTGCTAAATGTATATATACAAGAAAATCGACTTTATACATAAATAAAACATTACGTAATTCTTCTAAATGCATTTCCGTTATGCCGTTAAGGCTTTATGTAGACTTCAGCAAGATAAAGAGGGTTAATTAACTTAAATATGTTAAACTAATGATTTGAAGCATTTCGGTGTCGATTTCTGAATGTGTATATACAAGAAAATCGATTTTATACCTAAATATAAGATTACGGAATTCTTCTAAATGCACTGCCGTTCTACCGTGATGGTTTTATGTAAACTTCAGTTCGTTAAAGAAGGTTTATTAACTTGATTATGTTAAACTAATGATTTGAAGCATTTCGGTGTCGATTTCTGAATGTGTATATACAAGAAAATCGATTTTATACCTAAATATAAGATTACGGAATTCTTCCAAATTACTGTCGTTATGCTGCCATGGCTTTATATCACCTTCAATACGGTAAAGATGGTTAATTAACTTAAATATGTTAAACTAATGATTTGAAGCATTTCGATATCGATTGCTAAATGCATATATACAAGAAAATCGATTTTATACCTAAATATAAGATTACGGAATTCTTCCAAATTACGGTCGTTATGCCGCCAAGGCTTTATATCACCTTCAATACGGTAAAGATGGTTAATTAACTTAAATATGTTAAACTAATGATTTGAGGCATTTCGATATCGATTGCTAAATGCATATATACAAGAAAATCGATTTTATACCTAAATATAAGATTACGGAATTCTTCCAAATTACTGTCGTTATGCTGCCATGGCTTTATATCACCTTCAATACGTTAAAGATGGTTAATTAACTAAAATATGTTAAACTAATGATTTGAAGCATTTTGATATCGATTGCTAAATATGTAAATACAAGAAAATCGACTTTATACATAAATTAAGATTACGGAATTCATCGAAATACACTGCCGTTATGGCTTTATACACACTTCAGTACGTTAAAAAAGATTGTTTAACTTAAATATGTTAAAGTAATTATTTGAAGCATCTCGATATCGATTCCCAAATGTGTAAAAAAATGAAAATAGACTTTAACCTAAATATAAGATTACGGAATTCTTCTGCATGCACTGCCGTTATGCCGCCATGGTTTTATGAAAACTTCAGTTCGTTAAAAAAGGTTTATTAACTTAAATATGTTAAACTAATAATTTGAAGCATTTCGATTTCGATTGCTAAATGTGTATATACAAGAAAATCGATTTTATACCTAAATATAAGATTACGGAATTCTTCTAAATGCTCTGCCGTTCTACCGTAATGGTTTTATGTAAACTTCAGTTCGTTAAGGAAGGTTTATTAAATTAAATATGTGAAACTAATGATTTGAAGCATTTCGATATCGATTGCTAAATGTGTAAATACAAGAAAATCGACTTTATACATAAATATAACATTACGTAATTCTTCTAAATGCATTGCCGTTATGCCGTTAAGGCTTTATGTAGACTTCAGTAAGATAAAGAGGGTTAATTAACTTAAATATGTTAAACTAATGATTTGAAGCATTTCGATATCGATTGCTAAATGTGTATATACAAGAAAATCGACTTTATACCTAAACATAAGATTACGGAATTCTTCTAAATGCACTGCAGGTATACAGCTAAGGCTTTATGTAGACTTCAGTGCGTTATAGAAGGTTTATTATAAAAAACTTGAAAATGTAAAACTAATGATTTGAAGCATTTCGATATCGATTGCTAAATGTGCTTACACAAGAAACCTGACTTTATACCTAAACATAGGTTAACGGAATTCTTCCAAATTTACTGTCGTTATGACGCCATGGCTTTATATCACCTTCAATACGTTAATGATGGTTTATTAACTTAAATATGTTAACCTAATGATTTGAAGCATTTCGATATCGATTGCTAAATGTGTATATACAACAAAATCGACTTTATACCTAAATATAAGATTACGGAATTCTTCTAAATGCACTGCAGGTATACCGCTAAGGCTTTATGTAGACTTCAGTGCGTTAAAGAAGGTTTATTATAAAAAACTTGAAAATGTAAAACTAATGATTTGAAGCATTTCGATATCGATTGCTAAATGTGCTAACACAAGAAACCTGACTTTATACCTAAACATAGGTTAACGGAGTTCTTCCAAATGTACCATCGTTATGCCGCCATGGCTTTATATCACCTTCAATAAGTTAATGATGGTTTATTAACTTAAATATGTTAACCTAATGATTTGAAGCATTTCGATATCGATTGGTAAATGTGTATATACAACAAAATCGACTGTATACCTAAATATAAGATAACGGAATTCTTCTACATGCACTGCCGTTATGCCGCCATGGCTTTATGCCAACTTCAGTTCGTTGAAGAAGGTTTATTAACTTAAATATGTTAAACTAATAAGTTGAAGCATTTCGATATCGATTGCTAAATGTGCATATACAAGAAAATCGACTTTATACCTAAACATAAGCTAACGGAATTCTTCTAAATGCACTGCCGTTATGCCGTTAAGGCTTTATGTAGACTTAAGTAAGATAAAGAGGGTTAATTAACTTAAATATGTTAAACTAATGATTTGAAGCATTTCGATATCGATTGCTAAGTATGTAAATACAAGAAAATCGACTTTATATCTAAATGTAAGATTACGGAATTCTTTTAAGTGCACTGCAGTTATACCGTTAAGGCTTTATGTAGACTTCTGTGCGTTTAAGGTTTATTAACTTAATTATGTTAAACTAATAATTTGAAGCATTTCGATTTCGATTGATAAATGTGTATATACAAGAAAATCGAATTTATACCTAAATATAAGATTAGGTAATTCTTCTAAATGCACTGCCGTTATGCCGTTAAGGCTTTATGTAGATTTCAGTAAGATAAAAGGGTGAATTAACTTAAATATGTTTGATTTGAAGCATTTCGATATCGATTCTAAACGTGTATATACAAGAAAATCGACTTTATACCTAAACATGAGATAACAGAATTCTTCTATATGCACTGCCGTTATGCCACCATGGCTTTATGTAAACTTCAGTTCGTTAAAAAAGGTTTATTGACTTAAATATGCTAAACTAATGATTTGAAGCATTTCGATATTAATTGCTAAATGTGTGTATACAACAAAATCGACTTTATACCTAAATATAAAAATACGGAATTCTTCTAAATGCACTGCCGTCATGCCGATAAGGCTTTATGTAAACGCCAGTAAGACAAAGTAGGCTAAATAAGAATAATATTAAGAAGTTTAATTTACTTAAATATATTAAACTAATGATTTGAAGCATTTCGATATCGATTGCTAAATGTGTATATACAAGAAAATCGATTTTATACCTAAGTATAAGATTACGGAATTCTTCTAAATGCACTGCCGTTCTACCGTGATGGTTTTATGTAAACTTCAGTTCGTTAAAGAAGATTTATTAACTTAAATATGTAAAACTAATGATTTGAAGCATTTCGATATCGATTGCTAAATGTATATATACAAGAAAATCGACTTTATACATAAATAAAACATTACGTAATTCTTCTAAATGCATTTCCGTTATGCCGTTAAGGCTTTATGTAGACTTCAGCAAGATAAAGAGGGTTAATTAACTTAAATATGTTAAACTAATGATTTGAAGCATTTCGGTGTCGATTTCTGAATGTGTATATACAAGAAAATCGATTTTATACCTAAATATAAGATTACGGAATTCTTCTAAATGCACTGCCGTTCTACCGTGATGGTTTTATGTAAACTTCAGTTCGTTAAAGAAGGTTTATTAACTTGATTATGTTAAACTAATGATTTGAAGCATTTCGGTGTCGATTTCTGAATGTGTATATACAAGAAAATCGATTTTATACCTAAATATAAGATTACGGAATTCTTCCAAATTACTGTCGTTATGCTGCCATGGCTTTATATCACCTTCAATACGGTAAAGATGGTTAATTAACTTAAATATGTTAAACTAATGATTTGAAGCATTTCGATATCGATTGCTAAATGCATATATACAAGAAAATCGATTTTATACCTAAATATAAGATTACGGAATTCTTCCAAATTACGGTCGTTATGCCGCCAAGGCTTTATATCACCTTCAATACGGTAAAGATGGTTAATTAACTTAAATATGTTAAACTAATGATTTGAAGCATTTCGATATCGATTGCTAAATGCATATATACAAGAAAATCGATTTTATACCTAAATATAAGATTACGGAATTCTTCCAAATTACTGTCGTTATGCTGCCATGGCTTTATATCACCTTCAATACGTTAAAGATGGTTAATTAACTAAAATATGTTAAACTAATGATTTGAAGCATTTTGATATCGATTGCTAAATATGTAAATACAAGAAAATCGACTTTATACATAAATTAAGATTACGGAATTCATCGAAATACACTGCCGTTATGGCTTTATACACACTTCAGTACGTTAAAAAAGATTGTTTAACTTAAATATGTTAAAGTAATTATTTGAAGCATCTCGATATCGATTCCCAAATGTGTAAAAAAATGAAAATAGACTTTAACCTAAATATAAGATTACGGAATTCTTCTGCATGCACTGCCGTTATGCCGCCATGGTTTTATGAAAACTTCAGTTCGCTAAAGAGGTTCTATTAACATAAATATGTGAAACTAATGATCCGTTATGCCACCATGGCCTTATGTAAACTTCAGTTCGTTAAAAAAGGTTTATTAACTTAAATATGTTAAACTAATAATTTGAAGCATTTCGATTTCGATTGCTAAATGTGTATATACAAGAAAATCGATTTTATACCTAAATATAAGATTACGGAATTCTTCTAAATGCTCTGCCGTTCTACCGTAATGGTTTTATGTAAACTTCAGTTCGTTAAGGAAGGTTTATTAAATTAAATATGTGAAACTAATGATTTGAAGCATTTCGATATCGATTGCTAAATGTGTAAATACAAGAAAATCGACTTTATACATAAATATAACATTACGTAATTCTTCTAAATGCATTGCCGTTATGCCGTTAAGGCTTTATGTAGACTTCAGTAAGATAAAGAGGGTTAATTAACTTAAATATGTTAAACTAATGATTTGAAGCATTTCGATATCGATTGCTAAATGTGTATATACAAGAAAATCGACTTTATACCTAAACATAAGATTACGGAATTCTTCTAAATGCACTGCAGGTATACAGCTAAGGCTTTATGTAGACTTCAGTGCGTTATAGAAGGTTTATTATAAAAAACTTGAAAATGTAAAACTAATGATTTGAAGCATTTCGATATCGATTGCTAAATGTGCTAACACAAGAAACCTGACTTTATACCTAAACATAGGTTAACGGAATTCTTCCAAATTTACTGTCGTTATGACGCCATGGCTTTATATCACCTTCAATACGTTAATGATGGTTTATTAACTTAAATATGTTAACCTAATGATTTGAAGCATTTCGATATCGATTGCTAAATGTGTATATACAACAAAATCGACTTTATACTTAAATATAAGATAACGGAATTCTTCTACATGCACTGCCGTTATGCCGCCATGGCTTTATGCCAACTTCAGTTCGTTGAAAAAGGTTTATTAACTTAAATATGTTAAACTAATAAGTTGAAGCATTTCGATATCGATTGCTAAATGAGTAAATACAAGAAAATCGACTTTATACCTAAATATAAGATTACGTAGTTCTTCTAAATGCACTGCCGTTATGCCGTTAAGGATTTATGTAGACTTCAGTAAGATAAAGAAGGTTAATTAACTTAAATATGTTAAACTAATGATTTGAAGCATTTCGATATCGATTTCTAAATATGTAAATACAAGAAAATCGACTTTATACCTAAATATAAGATTACAAATTCTTTTAAATGCACTGCAGATATACCGTTAAGGCTTTATGTAGACTTCTGTGCGTTAAAGGTTTATTAACTTAAATATGTTAAACTAATAATTTGAATCATTTCGATATCGATTGCTAAATATGTAAATACAAGAAAATCGACTTTTTACCTAAATATAAGATAACGGAATTCTTCTACATGCACTGCCGTTATGCCACCATGGCCTTATGTAAACTTCAGTTCGTTAAAAAAGGTTTATTAACTTAAATATGTTAAACTAATAATTTGAAGCATTTCGATTTCGATTGCTAAATGTGTATATACAAGAAAATCGAATTTATACCTAAATATAAGATTAGGTAATTCTTCTAAATGCACTACCGTTATGTTGTTAAGGCTTTATGTAGATTTCAGTAAGATAAAAGGGTGAATTAACTTAAATATGTTAAACTAATGATTTGAAGCATTTCGATATCGATTGCTAAATGTGTATAGTTACGTTCAAGTGAGGTGGTTGTGTTTTGGTGAGGTCCTGGGGTATTTTTTTTAAACTTCCAGTCTTAGCACCGTCTATAGTTCATCTCTTACCTGAGGCTTTCGGAAGCTTCAACGATCCAAACGGACACTATATTATAAGAAAAGATAAGTACAATTTGCATATTTTAACAAAGAATTCATTCGCACTTACCCGCGTATATTTTGTTGAAGAAATATTATTTTTCCCCTGAAAACAGCAATCCTGACAAAACGCGTGCTAATATTTTTGCATTGCCGTTTTGTTTTGATCAGCTGTTCTCCTTTTGTTTCTCCTTTTTCGTATTCCCTTTGGTTTTGGCATTCCCAAACCATTGAAAATATAAGCAAGGTTTTGGGGGCAGTGACTGAACATACTTACTGTCAGTAGCTTCCAACTATTTTCTCATTGAGGTATGGCCTCTGAGAACAGTTGTGGATGCACCCCCGAGAATCCGTTTAAAAGGAACTCAAAAATTATGAGAACACCTCCTAACGAAAAAAACGAGATATCCACCGCTGCTGGATCAAAAAGAGAATGCGAAAATGCCAACCGCATAATTGAAGGTGGCAAACCCTCTGGAAAAATACAAAGTAGCGAAACTACCCAAACCTTTAACCAGTTGGGTAGTAAAATAAAAGAACTGGAGAACATGATGGCTGGCCAAAGGCACATAAACCAGGCTATGCGCGACCTGGTAAGCAACATAGTGGCGCTACATGCTAAGGTTGAGAAAGGCGAAAATAACCTACCCAAAAGAATTATGGTAGGGAAAGCATCCCAGGTTTCTCCAATGGGTAAGGAGGTAAATACTCCGAAAAGGCTGCGTGAGACAATAGGCTTTTTACCTCCCACTAAAAAGCCTAAAAATGTAAACAAAATGGAACAGCCTACCTACAGCGAGGCAGCGAAATTAATGCAAGCCAATACAACGGTCAGACCCAACGCAAGCGAAGCTTGGGTGGACGTCGTTAAGAAGCGAAGACCACTCGAACAGAAAATTAAATCGAGGCCAGACGCCATCATACTTAAAAAAAAGGATGGTGCATCATACGCGGATATTCTCCGAAAAATAAAGGGCGACAGTGGCTTAGGGGAAATTTGGGGCTCAAGCGTAACGTACATAAGAAAAACGTTGAAAGGAGACCTGCTATTACAGTTGAAAAACCAAGTGGATAAAAGAGCCGAATCGTTCCAAAGCGCCTTAGAAGGAGTGGTCGGGGAAATGGCTGTGATACAACCAAAAACCCACAACGTCATGATTATGTGCAAGGATTTGGACGAAATAACTTCTCCAGAAGAGATTTGCGAAGCATTGCAAAAAGAGTGCGGATTAGAAAATCTGGGAAAACTAAACATTAAGAGCATACGAAAGACCCGAAGCGGAACACAAATAGCTATCTTATGCCTGCGCGCCCAGGACGCCAAGACCGCACTCAAGGTAGGCAAGATAAAGATCGGGTGGTCTGTATGTCGCCTCCGGGAATACTCCCCTATTCCCCGTTGCTTCAGGTGCTTTCATCTAGGGCACATGGCGCACAAATGTTGCAATCCTGTGGACAGGTCGTCTCTATGTACACGTTGTGGAGCCGGTGGACATGTAGCGAAGTCATGTACTAACGATCCAAGCTGCATGCTTTGCAAAGGAGCACACTCAGCCTTGAGTACTACGTGCCCCAAATATCTAGAGATGGCGAAATCGTTAGGGAAATGAGGATAATACAATTAAATTTGAACCACTGCACAGCAGCACAAGAGCTACTGAAACAGACAGTATTTGAAAAAAACATTGATGTCGCCTTACTAAGCGAGCAATACTCCCAACGTTCGGAAAGCACCTGGACTACAGACATATCGGGAAAGGCTGCGATATGGTCATGTAAAGGACAACCATTTATGTCTCGTTCCGGAGGGCATAATTTTTTCACATGGGCGAAAATACGAGGCATATACTTTGTTAGCTGCTATGCCCCTCCCAGCGCCTCAATTAAGGTTTTTGAAGACTTCCTCCTGGAACTTGCTCTAGAAACCAGAGGAAAATCCCCAATTATAATCGCAGGCGACTTCAATGCGTGGTCGACCGCTTGGGGTAGTAGGCGCACAAACCACCGTGGACGTCTACTACTTGAATTCCTCGGCCAAACGAATCTTACGACTCTGAATAGCGGAACGCAAAATACATTTCAAAAAGGAAACAAAGGCTCCATAATCGATCTCATGTTCGCCAACGACGCCCTTAGTAGGCACATTAAGTGGGCGGTGTCGGACATATTTACAAATAGTGACCACATGGCTATTATTGCCGAAGTCTCATATGCCGGAGAGACGGAACGCCACAGCAGGAGCACATGCCAAAAACGAACTTGGAAACAAAAAGACTTTGATGCTGAACTTTTTGAGATGGTCTGGAGTTCAGAAAATATACAAGGCGAAGACGCCATACACCTGGTATCCGCAGTGCGAAAAAAAATTTTCCACAGCTTGCGACGCAACCATGCGCAGGACAGCACACCATACCAACCGAAGACCAGTGTATTGGGGGAATGAAGAAATAGCTGGGCTCAGAAAACTCTGCAACTCAGCTAGACGCCGCCTACAACGTAATCAGAGTGAAGAAAATGAAAGCAGTCTCAGGAATATATTTAAAAGTCAAAAGAAGCTTCTGAAGTCAGCCATTGGTCGCAGTAAAAAGAAGTGTTTTTAAAAACTCTGTGAGGAAGCAAACGAAGACCCCTGGGGAACAGCATACAAAATCTGTATGTTAAAATTCAAAAATAAGGCCCAACAACCCAAAAGCGCACCCTTTATGAGAAATGTCGTCGAAACTTTGTTTCCAAAACACGACAGTATTTCTTATGCTAAACCTCTGATCGAAGTCGAAGAGCCACCACTGCTGGTTAGTGAAGAAGAAATATTGGCCATAGCCGGAAAAATTAAAAGCAACAAAGCGCCTGGATTAGATGGCATTCCAAACAGAGCCCTAAAAGAAGCCATGACTCTGAATCCTAAATTATTCGTGAAAATGTACAATGCGTGCTTAAAAGAAGGAATATTTCCTGACCCATGGAAAGTCCAGCGATTGGTTCTACTTCCTAAACCAAAAAAGCCACCGGAGGAACCATCTTCATATCGACCTCTGTGCATGCTTGACACTATTGGAAAAGTATATGAAAGCATTGTTAGAAACCGCTTGGAGATAGCAATCCAGAAAGCCGGCGGATTATCAGAAAGACAATACGGCTTTATGAAAAAGAGGTCCACCATTGACGCACTATACGATGTCGTTGACACAGCGAAATGCGCAGTAAGTGGCAAGCGATGGAAAGGCGGAACAAAAAAAAATTGTGCGCTGATCACCCTGGATGTGAAGAATGCCTTCAACTCAGCAAAGTGGGCAAACATAATCAAAGCTCTGTATGAAATACGTGCTCCTCAATATCTTATGGAAATTGTCATAAGTTATTTTGAAAACAGGCGACTATTATACGATACAGATGAAGGCACAAAGAGCTACTCAATTTCGAGTGGAGTACCGCAAGGCTCGGTACTAGGCCCCCTTCTATGGAACATAATGTATGATGGGGTGCTAAGGAGACACCAACCGAAAGATATTAAATTAGTTGCATACGCAGACGACCTTATTGTGGTAGCAGTGGCTAAACACCTCGACGACCTCCGGAGCAAATGCAATGAGTGCATAAACGGTCTGCGCCAATGGTTCTCCTCAATGAGTTTAGAACTGGCTGAGCAAAAGACAGAAGTCTTGCTCATAAGTACAAGGAAAGTAGAGGAAAGTATATCTCTCACCATAGGGGAGTGCGAGATTCATTCACAGCCACACCTAAAATATCTGGGAGTAATAGTAGACTCCAGGCTCAAATTTAAGAATCACCTAGAGTACACTGCAGGTAAAGCGAATAAAATCCTGAATGCCTTATCAAGAATGATGGCAAATAAAGGTTGCGTCCGTTCCAGCCGGCGTTTTTTACTCGCAAACGTAATGAGATCGGTTATATTATATGCGGCTCCAATATGGATCCAGGCGCTAAGCATCAAAGCATATGCCAGACAAATAAACACAGTGCACAGGCTGTCGGCACTAAGAGTTATCAGTGCTTTCCGAACAATTTCAAGTGACGCTGCTGAAGTAATAGCCAGTATGATGCCCATAGACATCCAGGGTGATGAATACGAACGAGTTTACAAATTACCAGAGGCATCTATAGGAGCCAAACGAGAAGAGAGAGTGAAAAGCTTAACAATATGGCAGCAGCGGTGGGAAACTTCACTTAAAGGACGGTGGACCTATAGACTAATACCGGACATCCATTCCTGGATCGACAGACGACATGGGGACCTGGATTTCCACCTAACCCAAATACTAAGTGGGCATGGGTGCTTTAGAAGCTACCTGTACAGATTCCAGCACGGCATTAGTCCGAATTGTCCGATGTGTTTAGAGTGCTTAGAAGATTCCGAGCATATATTCTTTTATTGCCCTCGCTTTTTAAGTACAAGGGAAAAACTTAAAAATACACTCGGTGGTAGTTTTACGGTGGAAAATTTGACGACACTTATGTGCCAGTCCACTGAGAACTGGAATGCTGTCAGCGAAGCGGCAGCGTCAATCATGACAAAACTCAGACAGACATATAGGGCAGAATAGGCGTTCGTCAGTCCGTGCCATAGAGGAGACTTAATTGTCTTATCACTCCCACGAAGTAATACCTAATGAGGTGGTCCCGTGGGAGAGTCTGGGGTTGGGAGTAGGTTAGGTTTAGCGGATTGAAGTTCCGCACTTTGGCTTTTGATGCTTCCTCCTACTTAAAAAAAAAAAAAAAAAAAAAAAAAAAAAAAAAAAAAAAAAAAAAAAAAAAAAAAAAAAAGTGTATATACAAGAAAATCGACTTTATACCTAAACATAAGATAAAAGAATTCTTCTAAATGCACTGCCGTTATGCCACCATGGCTTTATGTAAACTTCAGTTCGTTAAAAAAGGTTTATTAACTTAAATATGTTAAACTAATGATTTGAAGCATTTCGATATTAATTGCTAAATGTGTGTATACAAAAAAATCGACTTTATACCTAAATATAAGAATACGGAATTCTTCTAAATGCACTGCCGTCATGCCGATAAGACTTTATGTAAACGCAAGTAAGGCAAAGTAGGCTAAATAACTTAAATACGTATGTTAAACCAGTTATTTGAATCATTTCGATATTGATGGCTAAATGTGTATATACAAAAAAAGCGATTTTATACCTAAATATAAGATAACGGAATTCTAAATGCACTGCCGTTCTGCCGTAATGGCTTTAGTAAGATTAAGAAGGTTAATTTACTTAAATTGATTAAACTAATGATTTGAAGCATTTCGGTATCGATTGCTAAATGTGTATATACAAGAAAATCGATTTTATACCTAAATATAAGATTACGGAATTCTTCTAAATGCTCTGCCGTTCTACCGTAATGGTTTTATGTAAACTTCAGTTCGTTAAGGAAGGTTTATTAAATTAAATATGTGAAACTAATGATTTGAAGCATTTCGATATCGATTGCTAAATGTGTAAATACAAGAAAATCGACTTTATACATAAATATAACATTACGTAATTCTTCTAAATGCATTGCCGTTATGCCGTTAAGGCTTTATGTAGACTTCAGTAAGATAAAGAGGGTTAATTAACTTAAATATGTTAAACTAATGATTTGAAGCATTTCGGTATCGATTTCTGAATGTGTATATAAAAGAAAATCGATTTTATACCTAAATATAAGATTACGGAATTCTTCCAAATTACGGTCTTTATGCCGCCATGGCTTTATATCACCTTCAATACGGTAAAGATGGTTAATTAACTTAAATATGTTAAACTAATGATTTGAAGCATTTCGATATTGATTGCTAAATATGTAAATACAAAAAAATCGACTTTATACATAAATATAAGATTTCGGAATTCATCGAAATACACTGCCGTTATGGCTTTATATAAACTTCAGTACGTTAAAAAAGGTTGTTTAACTTAAGTATGTTAAAGTAATTATTTGAAGCAACTCCATATCGATTCCCAAATGTGTAAATACATGAAAATAGACTTTAACCTAAATACAAGATTTCGGAATTCTTCTACATGCACTGCCGTTATGCCGCCATGGCTTTATGCCAACTTCAGTTCGTTAAAGAGGTTTTATTAACTTAAATATGTGAAACTAATGATTTGAAGCATTTCGATATCGATTGCTAAATGCATATATACAAGAAAATCGATTTTATACCTAAATATAAGATTACGGAATTCTTCCAAATTACTGTCGTTATGCTGCCATGGCTTTATATCACCTTCAATACGGTAAAGATGGTTAATTAACTAAAATATGTTAAACTAATGATTTGAAGCATTTTGATATCGATTGCTAAATGTGTATATATAAGAAAATCGACTTTACACCCAAATATAACATTAAGTAGTTCTTCTAAATGCACTGCCGTTATACCGTTAAGGCTTTATGTAGACATCAGTAAGATAAAGAAGGTTAATTAACTTAAATATGCTAAACTAATGATTTGAAGCATTTCGATATCGATTGTGAAATGTGTATATTTAACAAAATCGACTTTATACCAAAATATAAAATTACGGAGTTCTTCCAAATGCACTGCCTTTATACCGTTAAGGCTTTATGTAAACTTCAGTAAGGTAAAGAAGGTTAATTAACTTAAATATATTGAGCTAATGATTTGAACCATTTCGATATCGATTGCTAAATGAGTGTATACAAGAAAATCGACTTTATACCTAAATATGAGGTTAAGAAATTCTTCTTAATGCACTGGCGTCATACCGTTAAGGCTTTATGTAAACTTCAGTACGATAAAGTACGCTAATTAACTTAGATATGTTAAACTAATGATTTGAAGCATTTCGATATCGATTGCTTAATGCATATATATTGTGTTAACTTCAGTGCGTTAAAGAAGCTTTATTAACTTAAATATGTTAAAATAATGATTTTGAGCATTTCGATATCGCTCGCTAACTGTGTATATACAAAAAAATCGACTTTATACCTAAACATAAGATAACGGAATTCTTCCAAATGCACTGCCGTTATGCCGTTATGGCTTTATGTAAACGCCAGTAAGATAAAGTAGGCTACATAACTTAAATACATATGTGAAACCAGTTATTTGAAGCATTTCGATATCGATTGCTAAATGTGTATATTAAAGAAAATCGATTTTATACCTAAATATAAGACTACGGAATTCTTCGAAATGCACTGCCGTCATGCCGATACGGCTTTATGTAAACGCCAGTAAGATAAGGTAGGCTAAATAACTTAAACACATATGTGAAACCAGTTATTTGAAGAATTTCGATATCGATTGCTAAATGAGTATATACAAGAAAATCGACTTTATACCTAAATATAATATTGCGCAATTCTTCTAAATGATTTGCCGTTATGCCGTTAAGGCGTTTGTAGACTTCAGTAAGATAAAGAGGGTTAGTTGACTTAAATATGTTAAACTAATGATTTGAGGCATTTCGATATCGATTGCTAAATGTGTATATACAAGAAAATCGACTTTATACCTAAACATGAGATTACGGAACTCTCCTAAATGCACTGCCGTTATGCCGTTATGGCTTTATGTAAACGCCAGTAAGATAAAGTAGGCTAAATAACTTAAATACATATGTGAAACCAGTTATTTGAAGCATTTCGATATCGATTGCTAAATGAGTATATACAAGAAAATCGACTTTATACCTAAATATAAGATTGCGCAATTCTTCTAAATGATTTGCCGTTATGCCGTTAAGGCGTTTGTAGACTTCAGTAAGATAAAGAGGGTTAGTTGACTTAAATATGTTAAACTAATGATTTGAGGCATTTCGATATCGATTGCTAAATGTGTATATACAAGAAAATCGACTTTATACCTAAACATAAGATTACGGAACTCTTCTTAATGCACTGCCGTTATGCCGTTATGGCTTTATGTTAACTTCTGTTCGTTAAAGAAGGTTTATTAACTTAAATATGTTAAACTAATGATTTCAAAATTTTTAAAATCGATTGCTAAATGCATATATACAAGAAAATCTTCTTTATACCTAAATATAAGATTACGGAATTCTTCCAAATGTACTGTCGTTATGCCGCCATGGCTTTCTATATACTTCAATGCGTTATAGAAGGTTAATTAACTAATGATTTGAAGCATTTCGATATCGATTGCAAAATGTGTATATACAAAAAAATCGAATTTATACCTGAATATAAGATTACGGAATTCTTCTACGTGCTCTACCGTTATACCGCCATGGCTTTGTGTTAACTTCAGTGCGTTAAAGTAGGTTTGTTAACTTAAATATGTTAAACTAATGATTTGAAGCATTTCGATATCGATTGCTAAATGAGTATATACAAGAAAATCGACTTTATACCTAAATATAAGATTACGTTATTCTTCTAAATGCTTTGCCGTTATGCCGGTAAGGCGTTTGTAGACTTCAGTAGGATAACGAGGGTTAATTAACTTAAATATGTTAAACTAATGATTTGAAGCATTTCGATAACGATTGCTAAATGTGCATATACAAAAAAATCGAATTTATACCAAAACACAAGATTATGGAATTCCTCTACATGCACTGCCGTTATGCCGCCATAGCTTTATGCCAACTTCCGTTCGTTAGAGAAGGTTAATTATCTTAAATATATTAAACTAATGATTTGAAGATTTTCGAAATCGATTGCTAAATGCATATATATACAAGAAAATCTTCTTTATACCTAAATATAAGATTACGGAATTCTTCTAAATGTACTGTCGTTATGCCGCCTTGGCTTTATGTTAACTTCAGTGCGTTAAAAAAGCTTTATTAACTTTAATATGTTAAACTAATGATTTGAAGATTTTCGAAATCGATTGCTAAATGCATATATATACAAGAAAATCTTCTTTATACCTAAATATAAGATTACGGAATTCTTCTAAATGTGCTGTCGTTATGCCGCCATGGCTTTATATCAACTTTTATATCTTATAGAAGGATAATTAACTTAAATATGTTAAACTAATGATTGGAAGCATTTCGATATCGATTGCTAAATGAGTATATACAAGAAAATCGACTTTATACCTGAATAAAAGCTTACGGAATTCTTCTAAATGCACTGCCGTTATGCCGCCATGGCTTTATGTTAACTTCAGTGCGTTAAAAAAGCTATATTAACTTAAATATGTTAAACTAATGATTTGAAGCGTTTCCATATTGATTGCTAAATGTGCATATACAAGAAAATCGACTTTATACCTAAACATAAGCTTACGGAATTCTTCTAAATGCATTGCCGTTAAGCCACCATGGCTTCATGTTAACATCAGTGCGTTAAAAAAGCTTTATTAACTTAAATATGTTAAACTAATGATTTGAAGATTTTCGAAATCGATTGCTAAATGCATATATACAAGAAAATCTTCTTTATACCTAAATATAAGATTACGGAATTCTTCCAAATGTGCTGTCGTTATGCCGCCATGGCTTTATATCACCTTCAATACGTCAAAGAAGGTTAATTAGCTTAAATTTGTTAAACTAATGATTTGAAGCATTTCGAAATCGATTTCTTAATGCATATATACAAGAAAATCGACTTTCTACCTAAATATAAGATTACGGAATTCTTCCAAATGTACTGTCGTTATGCCGCCAACGCTTTATATCAACTTCAATATCTTATAGAAGGATAATTAACTTAAATATGTTAAACTAATGATTGGAAGCATTTCGATATCGATTGCTAAATGTGTATATACAACAAAATCGACTTTATACTTAAATATAAGATTACGGAATTCTTCTAAATGCATTGCCGTTAAGCCACCATGGCTTTATGTTAACTTCAGTGTGTTAAAGAAGCTTTATTAACTTAAATATGTTAAACTAATGATTTGAAGATTTTCGGAATCTACTGCTAAATGCATATATACCTCGAAATCGACTTTGTTCCTTAATGTATGATTACGGAATTCTTCCAAATGCACTGCCGTTTTACCGTTATGGCTTTATGTTAACTGCAGTTAGTTAAAGAAGGTTTATTAACTTAAATATGTTAAACCAGTTATTTGAATCATTTCGATATCGATTGCTTAATGCATATATACAAAAAAATCGACTTTCTACCTAAATATAAGATTACGGAATTTTTCCCTAAATGTACTGTCGTTATGCCGCCAAGGCTTTATATCAACTTCAATATGTTAAAAAAGGTTAATTAACTTTAATATGTTAAACTAATGATTTGAAGATTTTCGAAATCGATTGCTAAATGCATATATACAAGAAAATCTTCTTTATACCTAAATATAAGATTACGGAATTCTTCCAGATGTACTGTCGTTATGCCGCCATGGCTTTATATCACCTTCAATACGTTAAAGAAGGTAAATTAACTTAAATATGTTAAACTAATGATTTGAAGCATTTCGATATCGATTGCTAAATGCATATATACAACAAAATCGACTTTATACCTAAATATAAGATAACGGAATTTTTCTAAATGCACTGCCGTTATGCCGTTATGGCTTTATGTTAACTTCAGTTCGTTTAAGAAGGTTTTTTAACTTAGATATGTTACACCAGTTATTTGAAGCATTTCGAAATCGATTTCTTAATGCATATATACAAGTAAATCGACTTTCTACCTAAATTTAAGATTACGGAATTCTTCCAAATGTACTGTCGTTATGCCGCCAAGGCTTTATATCAACTTCAATATGTTAAAAAAGGTTAATTAACTTAAATATGTTAAACTAATGATTTGAAGCATTTAGATACCGATTGCTAAATGTGAATATACAAAAAAACCGAATTCATAGCTAAATATAAGATTACGGTATTCTTCTACATGCACTGCCGTTATGCCGCCATGGCTTTATATCAACTTCAATACGTTAAAGAAGGTTAATTAACTTAAATATGTTAAACTAATGATTTGAAGCATTTCGATATCGATTGCTAAATGAATATATGCAAGAAAATCGACTTTAAACATAAATATAAGATTACGTAATTCTTCTAAATGTTTTGCCGTTATGCCGTTAAGGCGTTTGTAGACTTCAGTAAGATAAAGAGGGTTAATTAACTTAAATATGTTAAACTAATGATTTGAGGCATTTCGATATCGATTGCTAAATCTGTATATACAACAAAATCGACTTCATACCTAAATATAAGATTGCGGATTTCTTCTAAATGCAATACCGTTATGCAGTTATGGCTTATGTTAATTTCGGTTCGTTAAAGAAGGTTTATTAACTTAAATATGTTAAACTAATGATTTGAAGATTTTCGAAATCGATTGCTAAATGCATATATACAAGAAAATCTTCTTTATACCTAAATATAAGATTACGGAATTCTTCCAAATGTACTGTCGTTATGCCGCCATGGCTTTATATCACCTTCAATACGTTAAAGAAGGTTAATTAACTTAGATATGTTAAACTAATGATTTGAAGCATTTCGATATCGATTGCTAAATGTGTAAATACAAGAAAATCGACTTTATACCTAAATATAAGATTGCGGATTTCTTTTAAATGCAATACCGTTATGCAGTTATGGCTTAATGTTAATTTCGGTTCGTTAAAGAAGGTTTATTAACTTAAATATGTTAAACTAATGATTTGAAGCATTTCGATATCGATTGCTAAATGTGTATATACAACAAAATCGACTTTATACCTAAATATAAGATTACGAAATTCTCCCAAATTCACTGCCGTTATACCGTTATGGCTTTATGTAAACTTCAGTAAGATAAAGAAGGTTAATTAACTTAAATATGTTAAACTAATGATTTGAAGTATTTCGATATCGATTGCTAAATGCGTATATACAACAAAATCGACTTTATACCTAAATATAAGATTCGGGTTTCTTCTAAATGCAATACCGTTATGCAGTTATGGCTTAATGTTAATTTCGGTTCGTTAAAGAAGGTTTATTAACTTAAATATGTTAAACTAATGATTTGAAGCATTTCGATATCGATTGCTAAATGTGTATATACAAGAAAACCGACTTTATACCTAAATATATGATAACGGAATTCTTCTGAATGCACTGCCGTTATGCCGTTAAGGCTTTTGTAGACTTCAGTAAGATAAAGAGGGTTAATTAGCTTAAATATGTTAAACTAATGATTTGAAGATTTTCGATATCGATTGCTAAATGTGTAAATACAAGAAAATCGACTTTATACCTCAATATAAAATTATAACATTACGGAATTCTTCTGAATGCACTTCCGTTATACCGTTAAGGCTTTATGTAGACTTCAGGAAGCTAAAAAAAGTTTATTAACTTTAATATGTTAAACGGGTGTATGAATTAGCCCCCACTGAATTAACCCCCACCGGGCAAAATGACTTAAGCCCCACCAATTTTACAACAAAATTAAAAATGGCGGAAAGTGGGGCTAAAGACATTTTCGTGGGGATTAATTCATTTTTTTTTCGTGGGGATTCTGTCATGTAAGAACCCCCACGTTTGTTGGGGCTTAATTCATTTCGATTGGTGGGGATAAAAACATTTTCGTGGGGTTTAAATCATTTTTTTTTTCGTGGGGATTCTGTCATGTAAGAATACCCACGTTTGATGGGGCTTAATTCATTTTGATTGGTGGGGATAAAAGCATTTTCGTGGGGCTTAATTCATTTTAATTCCGTAATCTTTTATAAAAATAAATCAAACAGTTAGCAACGTAATACTTTTCACAGAAGAATTATGAACACCGGGGTTTTGGACCGACCAGGGATATTTTTTTTTCGAGCGCTCGATTGATGTTGTTTGTTAATCAATAACAGAAATTGGTTTTTATGTTATTTTTATAAAAATATGAAAAACTTCACAATCACTTCACTTTAACAAAAATGGCAAGGTTATGTTCGAAATTATGGCACAGCTGTTGTAAATTCGAATGGCCACTATTGATTCATGCACTGATCGTTTTCGAATTATCGATATTCTCAATATACGAGTCTGAACGAGAATTGGTAAAAATGGGAAATACATAGTAGGAAAATTTATAATTAATTATTATAGCAGAAAGAAGAAGAATTTATTAAAATATTAAAATTAAAGTATTAAAATCACTAATAGTGCACATTTCGTAAACGGAGAAAGCATAATTTTGTAAATAGACATATAATAAAAATCCTCTCTTACAGCTATTTAAAATTGTGCAGAGACTGCACATCTAAAATAGAAGCAGAGAGTGTGGCAAACAATTTAAATAAATTTAAATGTCCTTTTGTCGTCAAGATGTTAGCGAATATTTACATATTTTTATTTAATTATTTTCTTTTTCTCACATTTTCATATTTTCATTTAATTCTTAACCTTTCTCTTTTGAAATATTACATACATATGTATAATTGAAATTTTGTTAAAATTTTGATTTAAAAACTTGACGTTTAAAGCAAGCAAAATAAATTAAAAATGAAGTAAAGTGGGGCTAAAGTCATTTTCGTGGGGATTAATTCCTTTTTTTTCGTGGGGATTCTGTCATGTAAGAACACCCACGTTTGGTGGGGCTTAATTCATTTCGATTGGTGGGGATAAAATCATTTTCGTGGGGTTTAATTCATTTTTTTTTCGTGGGGATTCTGTCATGTAAGAACACCCACATTTGGTGGGGCTTAATTCATTTCGATTGGTGGGGATAAAATCATTTTCGTGGGGTTTAATTCATTTTTTTTCGTGGGGATTCCGTCATTTTTGGTGGGGAAAGATTCACTAAGAAATTGGTGGGCCTTATGTCATTTCGCCCGGTGGGCGTTAATTCAGTGGGGGCTAATTCATACACCCATGTTAAACTAATGATTTGAAGCATTTCGATATCGATTGCTAAATGCTTGTATACAAGAAAATCGACTTTATACCTAAATATAAGATTACGAAATTCTTCTAAATGCACTGCCGTTATGCCGTTAAGGTTTTTGTAGTCTTCAGTAAGATAAAGAAGGTTAATTAACTTAAATATGTTAAACTAATGATTTGAAGATTTTCGATATCGATTGCTAAATGTGTAAATACAAGAAAATCGACTTTATACCTAACTATAAAATTATAACATTAGGGAATTCTTCTAAATGCACTGCCGTTATACCGCCATGGCTTTATGTAGACTTCAGTAAGCTAAAAAAAGTTTATTAACTTAAATATGTTAAACTAATGATTTGAATCATTTCGATATCGATTGCTAAATGTGTATATACAAGAAAATCGACTTTATACATAAATATATGACACCGGAATTTTTCTAAATGCACTGCCGTTATGCCGTTATGGCTTTTTGTTAACTTCAGTAAGATAAAGAAGGTTAATTAACTTAAATATGTTAAACTAATGATTTGAAGCATTTCGATATCGATTGCTAAATGTGTATATACAAAAAAATCGAATTTATACCTAAATATAAGATTACGGAATTCTTCTACATGCACTGCCGTTATGCCGCCATGGCTTTATGCCAACTTCAGTTCGCTAAAGAAGGTTTATTAACTTAAATATGTTAGACTAATGATTTGAATCATTTCGATATCGATTGCTAAATGTGTATATATAAGAAACTCGACTTTATACCTAAATATAAAATTATGTACCTCTTCTAGATGCACTGCCGTTATGCCGTTGTGGCTTTATGTTAACTTCTGTTCGTTAAAGAAGGTTTATTATCTTAAATATGTTAAAATAGTTATTCGAAGCATTTCGAAATCGATTGCTAAATGCATATATACAAGAAAATCTTCTTTATACCTAAATATAAGATTACGAAATTCTTCCAAATGTACTGTCGTTATGCCGCCATGGCTTTATATATACTTCGATAGGTTAACAAGGTTAATTAACTTAAATATGTTAAACTAATGATTTGAAGCATTTCGATATCGATTGCTAAATGTGTATATACAAAAAAATCAAATTTATACCTAAATATAAGATTACGGAATTCTTCTACATGCACTGCCGTTATGCCGCCATGGCTTTGTGTTAGCTTCAGTGCGTTAAAGTAGGTTTGTTAACTTAAATATGTTAAACTAATGATTTAAAGCATTTCGATATGATTGCTAAATGTGTATATAAAAGAAAATCGATTTTATACCTAAATATAAGACTACGGTATAATTCGAAATGCACTGCCGTCATGCCGATAAGGCTTTATATAAACGCCAGCAAGATAAAGTAGGCTAAATAACTTAAATACATATGTGAATCCAGTTATTTGATGCATTTCGATATCGTATTGCTAAATGAGTATATACAAGAAAATCGACTTTATACCTAAATATAAGATTACGGAATTATTCCACATGTACTGTCGTTATGCCGCCATGGCTTTATATATACTTCAATAGGTTAAAGAAGGTTAATTAACTTAAATATGTTAAACTAATGATTTGAAGCAATTCGATATCGATTGCTAAATGTGTATATACAAAAAAATCAAATTTATACCTAAATATAAGATAACGTAATTCTTCTACATGCACTGCCGTTATGCCGCCATGGCTTTGTGTTAGCTTCAGTGCGTTAAAGAAGGTTTGTTAACTTAAATATGTTAAACTAATGATTTGAAGCATTTCGATATCGATTGCTAAATGTGTATATAAAAGAAAATCGATTTTATACCTACATATTAGACTACGGTATTCTTCGAAATGCACTTCCGTCATGCCGATAAGGATTTATGTAAACGCCAGCAAGATAAAGTAGGCTAAATAATTTAAATACCTATGTGAATCCAGTTATTTGATGCATTTCGATATCGATTGCTAAATGAGTTTATACAAGAAAATCGACTTTATACCTAAATATAAGATTACGGAATTCTTCTAAATGCTTTGCCGTTATGCCCTTAAGGCGTTTGTAGACTTCAGTAGGATAAAGAGGGTTAATTAACTTAAATATGTGAAACTAATGATTTGAAGCATTTCCATATCGATTGCTAAATGTGCATATACAAAAAAATCGAATTTATACCTAAACATAAGATTACGGAATTCCTCTACATGCACTGCCGTTATGCCGCCATGGCTTTATGCCAACTTCCGTTCGTTAAAGAAGGTTAATTAACTTAAATATATTAAACTAATGATTTGAAGATTTTCGAAATCGATAGCTAAATGCATATATACAAGAAAATCTTCTTTATACCTAAATATAAGATTACGGAATTCTTCCAAATGTACTGTCGTTATGCCGCCATGTCTTTATATCACCTTCAATACGTTAAAGAAGGTTAATTAACTTAAATATGTTAAACTAATGATTTGAAGCATTTCGATATCGATTGCTAAATGCGTATATACAACAAAATCGACTTTATACCTAAATATAAGCTTACGGAACTCTTCTAAATGCACTGCCGTTATGCCGTTATGGCTTTGTGTTAACTTCTGCTAAATGCGTATATACAACAAAATCGACTTTATACCTAAATATAAGCTTACGGAATTCCTCTACATGCACTGCCGTTATGCCGCCATGGCTTTATGCCAACTTCGTTAAAGAAGGTTAATTAACTTAAATATATTAAACTAATGATTTGAAGATTTTCGAAATCGATTGCTAAATGCATATATACAAGAAAATCTTCTTTATACCTAAATATAAGATTACGGAATTCTTCCACATGTACTGTCGTTATGCCGCCATGGCTTTATATATACTTCAATAGGTTAAAGAAGGTTAATTAACTTAAATATGTTAAACTAATGATTTGAAGCATTTCGATATCGATTGCTAAATGTGTATATACAAAAAAATCAAATTTATACCTAAATATAAGATAACGGAATTCTTCTACATGCACTGCCGTTATGCCGCCATGGCTTTGTGTTAGCTTCAGTGCGTTAAAGTAGGTTTGTTAACTTAAATATGTTAAACTAATGATTTGAAGCATTTCGATATCGATTGCTAAATGTGTATATAAAAGAAAATCGATTTTATACCTAAATATTAGACTACGGTATTCTTCGAAATGCACTTCCGTCATGCCGATAAGGCTTTATGTAAACGCCAGCAAGATAAAGTAGGCTAAATAACTTAAATACATATGTGAATCCAGTTATTTGATGCATTTCGATATCGATTGCTAAATGAGTATATACAAGAAAATCGACTTTATACCTAAATATAAGATTACGGAATTCTTCTAAATGCTTTGCCGTTATGCCCTTAAGGCGTTTGTAGACTTCAGTAGGATAAAGAGGGTTAATTAACTTAAATATGTGAAACTAATGATTTGAAGCATTTCCATATCGATTGCTAAATGTGCATATACAAAAAAATCGAATTTATACCTAAACATAAGATTACGGAATTCCTCTACATGCACTGCCGTTATGCCGCCATGGCTTTATGCCAACTTCCGTTCGTTAAAGAAGGTTAATTAACTTAAATATATTAAACTAATGATTTGAAGATTTTCGAAATCGATTGCTAAATGCATATATACAAGAAAATCTTCTTTATACCTAAATATAAGATTACGGAATTCTTCCAAATGTACTGTCGTTATGCCGCCATGGTCTTTATATCACCTTCAATACGTTAAAGAAGGTTAATTAACTTAAATATGTTAAACTAATGATTTGAAGCATTTCGATATCGATTGCTAAATGCGTATATACAACAAAATCGACTTTATACCTAAATATAAGCTTACGGAACTCTTCTAAATGCACTGCCGTTATGCCGTTATGGCTTTGTGTTAACTTCTGCTAAATGCGTATATACAACAAAATCGACTTTATACCTAAATATAAGCTTACGGAATTCCTCTACATGCACTGCCGTTATGCCGCCATGGCTTTATGCAACTTCGTTTAAAGAAGGTTAATTAACTTAAATATATTAAACTAATGATTTGAAGATTTCGAAATCGATTGCTAAATGCATATATACAAGAAAATCTTCTTTATACCTAAATATAAGATTACGGAATTCTTCCACATGTACTGTCGTTATGCCGCCATGGCTTTATATATACTTCAATAGGTTAAAGAAGGTTAATTAACTTAAATATGTTAAACTAATGATTTGAAGCATTTCGATATCGATTGCTAAATGTGTATATACAAAAAAATCAAATTTATACCTAAATATAAGATAACGGAATTCTTCTACATGCACTGCCGTTATGCCGCCATGGCTTTGTGTTAGCTTCAGTGCGTTAAAGTAGGTTTGTTAACTTAAATATGTTAAACTAATGATTTGAAGCATTTCGATATCGATTGCTAAATGTGTATATAAAAGAAAATCGATTTTATACCTAAATATTAGACTACGGTATTCTTCGAAATGCACTTCCGTCATGCCGATAAGGCTTTATGTAAACGCCAGCAAGATAAAGTAGGCTAAATAACTTAAATACATATGTGAATCCAGTTATTTGATGCATTTCGATATCGATTGCTAAATGAGTATATACAAGAAAATCGACTTTATACCTAAATATAAGATTACGGAATTCTTCTAAATGCTTTGCCGTTATGCCCTTAAGGCGTTTGTAGACTTCAGTAGGATAAAGAGGGTTTAATTGATTAAAATATGTAAATAAATTTCCATATCGACTGCTAAAAGTGCATATACAAAAAAATCGAATTTATACCTAAACATAAGATTACGGAATTCCGTCTACATGCACTGCCGTTATGCCGCCATGGCTTTATGCCAACTTCCGTTCGTTAAAGAAGGTTAATTAACTTAAATATATTAAACTATGATTTGAAGATTTCGAAATCGATTGCTTAATGCATATATACAAGAAAACTTCTTTATACCTAAATATAAGATTACGGAATTCTTCCAAATGTACTGTCGTTATGCCGCCATGGCTTTATATCACCTTCAATACGTTAAAGAAGGTTAATTAACTTAAATATGTTAAACTAATGATTTGAAGCATTTTGATATCGATTGCTAAATGCGTATATACAACAAAATCGACTTTATACCTAAATATAAGCTTAAGGAACTCTTCTAAATGCACTGCCGTTATGCCGTTATGGCTTTATGTTAACTTCTGCTAAATGCGTATATACAACAAAATCGACTTTATACCTAAATATAAGCTTACGGAACTCTTCTAAATGCACTGCCGTTATGCCGTTATGGCTTTATGTTAACTTCTGTTCGTAAAAGAAGGTTTATTAATTTAGATATATTACACCAGTTATTTGAAGCATTTCGAAATCGATTTCTTAATGCATATATACAAGAAAATCGACTTTCTACCTAAATATAAGATTACGGAATTCTTCCAAATTTACTGTCGTTATGCCGCCAAGGCTTTATATAAACTTCAATATCTTATAGAAGGATAATTAACTTAAATATGTTAAACTAATTATTGGAAGCATTTCGATATCGATTGCTAAATGTGTATATACAACAAAATCGACTTTATACCTAAACATAACTTACGGAATTCTTCTAAATGCACTGCCGTTAAGCCGCCATGGCTTTATGTTAACTTCAGTGCGTTAAAGAAGCTTTATTAACTTAAATATGTTAAACTAATAATTTGAAGATTTTCGGAATCAACTGCTAAATGCATATATACAACAAAATCGACTTTATACCTAAATGTAAGATTACGGAATTCTTCCAAATGCAATGCCGTTATACCGTTATGGCTTTATGTTAACTTCAGTTCATTTAAGAAAGTTTATTAACTTAGATATGTTACACCAGTTATTTGAAGCATTTCGAAATCGATTTTTTAATGCATATATACAAGAAAATCGACTTTATGCCTAAATATAAAAATATAACATTACGGAATTCTACTAAATGCACTGCTGTTATACCGTTAAGGCTTTATGTAGACTTCAGTAAGCTAAAAAGAATTTATTAACTTAAATATGTTAAACTATTGATTTGAGGAATTTCGATATCGATTGCTCAATGTGTATATACAAGAAAACCGACTTTATACCCAAATATATGATAACGGAATTCTTCTGAGTGCACTGCCGTTATGCCGTTAAGGCTTTTGTAGACTTCAGTAAGATAAAGAGGGTTAATTAGCTTAAATATGTTAAACTAATGATTTGAAGATTTTCGATATCGATTACTTAATCTGTAAATACAAGAAAATCGACTTTATACCTAAATATAAGCTTACGGAATTATTCTAAATGCACTGCCGTTATGCCGTTATGGCTTTATGTTAACTTCAGTTCGTTAAACAAGGTTTATTAACTTAGATATGTTATACTAGTTATTTGAAGCATTTCGGCATCGATGGCTAAATGTGTATATGCAAGAAAATCTTCTTTATTTCTAAATATAAGATAACGGAATTCTTCCAAATGTACTGTCGTTATGCCACCATGGCTTTATATCACCTTCAATACGTCAAAGAAGGTTAATTAACTTAAATATGTTAAACTAAAAATTTGGAGCATTTCGTTATCGATTGCTAAATGTGTATATACAAGAAAATCGACTTTATACCTAAATATATCATTACGGAATTCTTCTAAATGCACTGCCGTTATACCGCCATGGCTTTATGTAGACTTTAGTAAGCTACAAAAAGTTTATTAACTTAAATATGTTAAACTAATGATTTGAAGCATTTCGATATTATGTAAATTTAAGAAAATCGACTTTATACCTAAATATAAGATTACGGCATTCTTCTAAATGTACTGCCGTTATGCCGCCATGGCTTTATATCAACTTCAATAAGTTAAAGAAGGTTAATTAACTTAAATATGTTAAACTAATGATTTGAAGCATTTCGATATCGATTGCTAAATATGTAAATACAAGAAAATCGACTTTACACCTAAATATAAGATTACGGAATTCTCCTAAATGCACTATCGTTATGCCGCCAGGGCTTTAAGCCAACCACAGTTCGGTAAAGAAGGTTTATTAACTTTAATATGTTAAACTAATGGGTTGAAGCATCTCGATATCGATTGCTAATTGTGTATATACAACAAAACCGACTTTATACCTAAACATTAGATTACGGAATTCTTCCAAATGCGCAGCCTTTATATCGTTATGGCATTATGTGAAGTTTAGTAAGATAAAGAAGGTTAATTAACTTAAATATGTTAAACTAATGATTTGAAGCATTTCGATATCGATTGCTAAATGTGTATATACAACAAAATCGACTTTATACCTAAATATAAGATTACGAAATTCTTATAAATGCATTGTCGTTATGCCGCCATGGCTTTATGCCAACTTCAGTTCGTTAAAGAACGTTTATTAACTTAAATATGTTAAACTAATGATTTGAATCATTTCGATATCGATTGCTTAATGTGTATATACAAGAAAATCGAATTTATTCCTAAATATATGATAACGGAATTCTTCTTAATGCACTGCCGTTATGCCGTCATGGCTTTGTGTTATTTTCAGTAAGATAAAGAAGGTTTATTAACTTAAATATGTTAAACTAATGATTTGGATCATTTCGATATCGATTGCTAAATGTGTATATACAAGAAAATTGACTTTATACCTAAATATAAGATTACGGAATTCTTCTACATGCACTGCCGTTATGCCGCCATGGCTTTATGCCAACTTCAGTTCGTTAAAGAAGGTTTATTAACTTAAATATGTTAAACTAATGGGTTGAAGCATCTTGATATCGATTGCTAATTGTGTATATACAACAAAATCGACTTTATACCTAAACATAAGATTACGGAATTCTTCCAAATGCGCAGCCTTTATACCGTTATGGCATTATGTGAAGTTCAGTAAGATAAAGAAGGTTAATTAACTTAAATATGTTAAACTAATGATTTGAAGCATTTCGATATCGATTGCTAAATGTGTATATACAAGGAAATCGAATATATACCTAAATATAAGATTACGGAATTCTTCCGAATGTACTGTCGTTATGCCGCCATGGCTTTATATCAACTTCAATACGTTATAAAGGGTCAATTAACTTAAATATGTTAAACTAATGAGTTGAGGCATTTCGATATCGATTGCTAAATGTGTATATACAAGAAAATCGACTTTATACCTAAAAAGATTAGGGAGTTCTTCTAAATGCACTGCCGTTATGCAGTTCTGGCTTTATGTTAATTTCTGTTCGTTAGAGAAGGTTTATTAACTTAAATATGTGTCACCAGTTATTTGAAGCATTTCGAATCGATTGCTTAATGCATATATACAAGAAAATCGACTTTAAACCTAACTATATGATAACGGAATTTCTCTGAATGCACTGCCCTTATGCCGTTAAGGCTTTTGTAGACTTCAGTAAGATAAAGAGGGTTAATTAGCTTAAATATGTTAAACTATTGATATGAAGATTTTCGAAATCGATTGCTAAATGCATATATAAAAGAAAATCTTTTTTATACTTAAATATAAGGCCGTTATGCCGTTATGGCTTTATGTTAACTTCAGTAAGATAAAGAAGGTTAATTAACTTAAATATGTTAATCTGATGATTTGAAGCATTTCGATATCGATTGCCAAATGTGTATATACAAGAAATTCGAATTTATACCTAAATATAAGATTACGGAATTCTTCTACATGCAATGCCGTTATGCCGCCATGGCTTTATGTTAACTTCAGAGCGCTAAAGAAGCTTTGTTTACTTAAATATGTTAAACTACTGATTTGAAGCATTTCGATATCGATTGCTAAATGAGTATATACAAGAAAATCGACTTTAAACCTAAATATAAGATTACGTAATTCTTTTTAATGCGCTGCCATTATGCCGTTAAGGCTTTTGTAGACTTCAGTAAGATTAAGATGGTTATTTAAGTTAAATTTGTTAAACTAATGATTTGAAGCATTTCGATATCGATTGCTAAATGTGTATATACAAGAAAATCGACTTTATCTCCTAAATGCACTATCGTTATGCCGCCAGGGCTTTATGCCAACTTCAGTTCGTTAAAGAAGGTTAATTAACTTAAATATTTTAAACTAATTGGTTGAAGCATCTCGATATCGATTGCCAAATGTGTATATACAAAAATAATCGACTTTATACCTAAACATAAGATTACGGAATTCTTCCAAATGCGCTGCCCTTATACCGTTATGGCATCATGTGAAGTTCAGTAAGATAAAGAAAGCTAATTAACTAAAATATGTTAAACTAATGATTTGAAGCATTTCGATGTCGATTGCTAAAAATGTATATACAAGAAAATCGACTTTATACCTAAATATAAGATTACGGAATTCTTCTAAATGCACTGCCGTTTGCCGCTATGGCTTTATGCACACTTCAGTTCGTTAAAGAAGGTTTATTAACTTAAATATGTTAAACAAATTATTTGATATGAAGATTTTCGAACTCGATTGCTAAATGCATATATAAAAGGAAATCTTTTTTATACTTAAATATAAGGCCGTTATGCCGTTATGGCTTTATGTTAACTTCAGTAAGATAAAGAAGGTTAATTAACTTAAATATGTTAATCTGATGATTTGAAGCATTTCGATATCGATTGCTAAATGTGTATATACAAGAAATTCGATTCGATATCGATTGCTAAATGTGTATATACAAGAAAATCGACTTTATACCTAAATATATGATAACGGAATTCTTCTAAATTTACTGCCGTTATGCCGTTATGGCTTTATGTTAACTTCAGTTCGATAAAGAAGGATTATTAACTTAAATATGTTAAACTACTGATTTGAAGCATTTAGATATCGATTGCTGAATCTGTATATACAAGAAAATCGACTCTAAACCTAAATATAAGATTACGTAATTCTTTTTAATGCACTGCCATTATGCCGTTAAGGCTTTTGTAGACATCAGTAAGATTAAGATGGTTATTTAATTTAAATATGTTAAACTAATGATTTGAAGCATTTCGATATTGATTGCTAATTGTCTATATACAAGAAAATCGAATTTATACCTAAATATAAGATTACGAAATTTTTCTAAATGCACTGCCGTTATGCCGTTGTGGCTTTATGTTAACTTCTGTTCGTTGAAGAAGGTTTATTAACTTAAATATGTTTAACCAGTTATTTGAAGCATTTCGAAATCGATTGCTAAATGCATATATACAAGAAAATCTTCTTTATACCTAAATATAAGATTACGGAATTCTTCTAAATGCACTGCCGTAATGCCGCCATGGCTTTATGCCAACTTCAGTTCGTTAAAGAAGGTTCATTTACTTAAATATGTTAAACCAGTTATTTGAAGCATTTTGAAATCGATTGCTAAATGCATATATACAAGAAAATCTTCTTTATACCTAAATATAAGATTACGGAGTTCCTCCAAATGTACTGTCGTTATGCCGCCATGGCTTTATATCACCTTCAATACGTTAAAGAAGGTTAATTAACTTAAATATGTTAAACTAATGATTGAAAGCATTTCGATATCGTATGCTAAATGTGTATATACAACAAAATCTACTTTATACCTAAATATAAGCTTACGGAATTCTTCCAAATGCACTGCCGTTATGCCGCCATGGCCTTATGTTAACATCAGTGCGTTAAAGAAGCTTTATTAACTTAAATATGTTAAACAAATGATTTGAAGATTTTCGAAATCAACTGCTAAATGCATATATACAACAAAATCGACTTTATACCTAAATATAAGATTACGGAATTCTTCCAAATGCACTGCCGTTATACCGTTATGGCATTATGTTAACTTCAGTTAGTTAAAGAAGGTTTATTAACTTAAATATGTTGCACCAGTTATTTGAAGCATTTCGATATCGATTGCTTAATGCATATATACAAGAAAATTGACTTTATACCTAAATATAAGAATACGGAATTCTTCCGAATGTACTGTCGTTTTGCCGCCATGGCTTTATATCAACTTCAATACGCTAAAAAAGGTTAATTAACTTAAATATGTTAAACTAATGATTTGAAGCATATAGGTGTCGATTGCTAAATGTGTATATACAAAAAAATCGAATTTATAGCTAAATAAAAGATTACGGAATTCTTCTAAATGCACTGCCGTTATGCCGCCATGGCTTTGTGTTAACTTCAGTGCGTTAAAGTAGGTTTGTTAACTTAAATATGTTAAACTTATGATTTGAAGCATTTCGATATCGATTGCTAAATGAGTATATACAAGAAAATTTACTTTAAACCTAAATAAAAGATTACGTAATTCTTCTAAATGTTTTGCCGTTATGCCGTTAAGGCGTTTGTAGACTTCAGCAATACTAAGACGGTTAATTAACTTAGATATGTTAAACTAATGATTTGAAGCATTTCGATATCGATTGCTAAATGTGTATATACAAGAAAATCGCCTTTATACCTAAATATAAGATTACGGAATTCTTTTAAATGCACTGCCGTTATGCCGTTGTGGCTTTATGTTAACTTCTGTTCGTTAAAGAAGGTTAATTAACTTAAATATGTTAAGCTAATGATTTGAAGCATTTCGATATCGCTTGCTAAATGTGTATATAGAAGAAAATCGAATTTATACCTTAACATAAGATTACGGAATTCTTCCAAATGTACTGGCGTTATGCCGCCATGGCTTTATGCCAACTTCAGTTCGTTAAAGAAGGTTAATTAACTTAAATATGTTAAACTAATGATTTGAAGCATTTCGATATCGATTGCTAAATGTGTATATACAAGAAAATCGACTTTATACCTAAATATAAGATTACGGAGTTCTTCTAAATGCACTGCCGTTATGCAGTTATGGCTTTATGTAAATTTCTGTTCGTTAAAGAAGGTTTATTAACTTAAATATGTTAAAACCAGTTATTTGAAGCATTTCGAAATCGATTGCTTAATGCATATATACAAGAAAATCGACTTTATACCTAAATATATGATCACAGAATTTCTCTGAATGCACTGCCGTTATGCCGTTAAGGCTTTTGTAGACTTCAGTAAGATAAAGAGGGTTAATTAGCTTAAATATGTTAAACTAATGATTTGAAAATTTTCGCAATCGGTTGCTAAATGCATATATACAAGAAAATCTTTTTTATACCTAAATAGAAGGTTACGGAATTCTTCCAAATGTACGGTCGTTATGCAGGCATGGCTTTTTATCACCTTCAATACGTTAAAGTTAATTAACTTAAATATGTTAAACTAATGATTTGAAGCATTTCGATATCGATTGCTAAATGCGTATATACAACAAAATCGACTTTATACCTAAACATAAGCTTACGGAATTCTTCTAAATGCACTGCCGTTATGCCGTTATGGCTTTATGTTAACTTCAGTTCGTTAAAGAAGGTTTATTAACTAGATATGTTACACCAGTTATTTGAGGCATTTCGAAATCGATTGCTTAATGCATATATACAAGAAAATCGACTTTATACCTAAATATATGATAACGAAATTTCTCTGAATGCACTGCCGTTATGCCGTTAAGGCTTTTGTAGACTTCAGTAAGATAAAAAGGGTTAATAAGCTTAACTATGTTAAACTAATGATTTGAAGATTTGCGATATCGATTGCTTAATGTGTAAATACAAGAAAATCGACTTTAAACCTAAATATAAAATTATAACATTACGGAATTCTTCTAAATGCACTGCCGTTATACCGCCATGGCTTTATGTAGACTTCAGTAAGCTAAAAAAAGTTTATTAACTAAAATATGTTAAACTAATGGTTTGAAGCGTTTCGGTATCGATTGCTTATTGTGTAGATTTACGAAAATCGACTTTATACCTAAATATAACATTACGGAATTCTTCTAAATGCTTTATATCACCTTCAATAAGTTATAGGAGGTTAATTAAGTTAAATTTGTTAAACTAATGATTTGAAGCATTTCGATATCGATTGCTAAATATGTAAATACAAGAAAATCGACTTTACACCTAAATATAAGATTACGGAGTTCTCCTAAATGCACTATCGTTATGCCGCCAGGGCTTTACGCCAACTTCAGTTCGTTAAAGAAGGTTTATTAACTTAAATATGTTAAACTAATGGGTTGAAGCATCTCGATATCGATTGCTTAATGTGTATATACAACAAAATCGACTTTATACCTAAACATAAGATTACGGAATTCTTCCAAATGCGCTGCCGTTATGCCGTTATGGCATTATGTGAAGTTCAGTAAGATAAAGAAAGTTAATTAACTAAAATATGTTAAGCTAATGATTTGAAGCATTTCGATGTCGATTGCTAAATGTGTATATACAAGAAAATCGACTTTATACCTAAATATAGGATTACGGAGTTCTTCTAAATGCACTGCCGTTATGCAGTTATGGCTTTATGTAAATTTCTGTTCGTTAAAGAAGGTTTATTAACTTAAATATGTTACACCAGTTATTTGAAGCATTTCGAAATCGATTGCTTAATGCATATATACAAGAAAATCGACTTTATACCTAAATATATGATAACGGAATTTCTCTGAATGCACTGCCGTTATGCCGTTAAGGCTTTTGTAGACTTCAGTAAGATAAAGAGGATTAATTAGCTTAAATATGTTAAACTAATGATTTGGAAATTTTCGAAATCGATTGCTAAATGTTTATATACAAGAAAATCTTTTTTATACCTAAATATAAGGTTACGGAATTCTTCCAAATGTACTGTCGTTATGCAGGCATGGCTTTTTATCACCTTCGATAAGTTAAAGAAGGTTAATTAACTTAAATATGTTAAACTAATTATTTGAAGCATTTCGATATCGATTGCTAAATGCGTATATACAACAAAATCGACTTTATACCTAAATATAAGCTTACGGAATTCTTCTAAATGCACTGCCGTTGTGTCGTTATGGCTATATGTTAACTTCAGTTCGTTAAAGAAGGTTTATTAACTTAGATATGTCACACCAGTTATTTGAGGTATTTCGAAATCGATTGCTTAATGCATATATACAAGAAAATCGACTTTATACTTAAATATATGATAACGGAATTTCTCTGAATGCACTGCCGTTATGCCGTTAAGGCTTTTGTAGACTTCAGTAAGATAAATAGGGTTAATTAGCTTAAATATGTTAAACTAATGATTTGAAGGTTTGCGATATCGATTGCTTAATGTGTAAATACAAGAAAATCGACTTTATACCTAAATATAAAATTATAACATTACGGAATTCTTCTAAATGCACTGCCGTTATACCGCCATGGCTTTATGTAGACTTCAGTAAGCTAAAAAAAGTTTATTAACTAAAATATGTTAAACTAATGATTTGAAGCATTTCGATATCGATTGCTTATTGTGTAAATTTAAGAAAATCGACTTTATACCTAAATATAAGATTACGGAATTCTTCTAAATGCACTGCCGTTATGCCGCCATGGCTTTATATCACCTTCAATAAGTTATAGGAGGTTAATTAACTTAAATATGTTAAACTAATGATTTGAAGCATTTCGATATCGATTGCTAAATATGTAAATACAAGAAAATCGACTTTACACCTAAATATAAGATTACGGAATTCTCCTAACTGCACTATCGTTATGCCGCCAGGGCTTTATGCCAACTTCAGTTCGTTAAAGAAGGTTAATTAACTTAAATATGTTAAACTAATGGGTTGAAGCATCTCGATATCGATTGCTAAATGTGTATATACAACAAAATCGACTTTATACCTAAACATAGGATTACGGAATTCTTCCAAAGGCGCTGCCGTTATACCGTTATGGCATTATGTGAAGTTCAGTAAGATAAAGAAAGTTAATTAACTAAAATATGTTAAACTACTGATTTGAAGCATTTCGATGTCGATTGCTAAATGTGTATATACAAGAAAATCGACTTTATACCTAAATATAAGATTACGGAGTTCTTCTAAATGCACTGCCGTTATGCAGTTATGGCTTTATGTAAATTTCTGTTCGTTAAAGAAGGTTTATTAACTTAAATATGTTACACCAGTTATTTGAAGCATTTCGAAATCGATTGCTTAATGCACATATACAAGAAAATCGACTTTATACCTAAATATATGATAACGAAATTTCTCTGAATGCACTGCCGTTATGCCGTTAAGGCTTTTGTAGACTTCAGTAAGATAAAAAGGGTTAATAAGCTTAACTATGTTTAACTAATGATTTGAAAATTTTCGAAATCGATTGCTAAATGCATATATACAAGAAAATCTTTTTTATACCTAAATAGAAGGTTACGGACTTCTTCCAAATGTACGGTCGTTATGCAGGCATGGCTTTTTATCACCTTCAATACGTTAAAGTTAATTAACTTAAATATGTTAAACTAATGATTTGAAGCATTTCGATATCGATTGCTAAATGCGTATATACAACAAAATCGACTTTATACCTAAATATAAGCTTACGGAATTCTTCTAAATGCACTGCCGTTATGCCGTTATGGCTTTATGTTAACTTCAGTTCGTTAAAGAAGGTTCATTAACTTAGATATGTTACACCAGTTATTTGAGGCATTTCGAAATCGATTGCTTAATGCATATATACAAGAAAATCGACTTTATACCTAAATATATGATAACGAAATTTCTCTGAATGCACTGCCGTTATGCCGTTAAGGCTTTTGTAGACTTCAGTAAGATAAAAAGGGTTAATAAGCTTAACTATGTTTAACTAATGATTTGAAGATTTGCGTTATCGATTTGCTTAATGTGTAAATACAAGAAAATCGACTTTAAACCTAAATATAAAATTATAACATTACGGAATTCTTCTAAATGCACTGCCGTTATACCGCCATGGCTTTATGTAGACTTCAGTAAGCTAAAAAAAAGTTTATTAACTAAAATATGTTAAACTAATGATTTGAAGCGTTTCGGTATCGATTGCTTATTGTGTAGATTTACGAAAATCGACTTTATACCTAAATATAACATTACGGAATTCTTCTAAATGCACTGCCGTTATGCAGTTATGGCTTTATGTAAATTTCTGTTCGTTAAAGAAGGTTTATTAACTTAAATATGTTACACCAGTTATTTGAAGCATTTCGAAATCGATTGCTTAATGCATATATACAAGAAAATCTTTTTTATACCTAAATATAAGGTTACGGAATTCTTCCAGATGTATTGTCGTTATGCAGGCATGGCTTTTTATCACCTTCAATACGTTAAAGAAGGTTAATTAACTTAAATATGTTAAACTAATTATTTGAAGCATTTCGATATCGATTGCTAAATGCGTATATACAACAAAATCGACTTTATACCTAAATATAAGCTTACGGAATTCTTCTAAATGCACTGCCGTTATGTCGTTATGGCTATATGTTAACTTCAGTTCGTTAAAGAAGGTTTATTAACTTAGATATGTCAAACCAGTTATTTGAGGTATTTCGAAATCGATTGCTTAATGCATATATACAAGAAAATCGACTTTATACTTAAATATACGATAACGGAATTTCTCTGAATGCACTGCCGTTATGCCGTTAAGGCGTTTGTAGACTTCAGTAAGATAAATAGGGTTAATTAGCTTAAATATGTTAAACTAATGATTTGAAGGTTTGCGATATCGATTGCTTAATGTGTAAATACAAGAAAATCGACTTTATACCTAAATATAAAATTATAACATTACGGAATTCTTCTAAATGCACTGCCGTTATGCCGCCATGGCTTTATATCACCTTTAATAAGTTATAGGAGGTTAATTAACTTAAATATGTTAAACTAATGATTTGAAGCATTTCGATATCGATTGCTAAATATGTAAATACAAGAAAATCGACTTTACACCTAAATATAAGATTACGGAATTCTCCTAACTGCACTATCGTTATGCCGCCAGGGCTTTATGCCAACTTCAGTTCGTTAAAGAAGGTTTATTAACTTAAATATGTTAAACTAATGGGTTGACGCATCTCGATATCGATTGCTAAATGTGTATATACAACAAAATCGACTTTATACCTAAACATAGGATTACGGAATTCTTCCAAATGCGCTGCCGTTATACCGTTATGGCATTATGTGAAGTTCAGTAAGATAAAGAAAGTTAATTAACCAAAATATGTTAAACTACTGATTTGAAGCATTTCGATGTCGATTGCTAAATGTGTATATACAAGAAAATCGACTTTATACCTAAATATAAGATTACGGAGTTCTTCTAAATGCACTGCCGTTATGCAGTTATGGCTTTATGTAAATTTCTGTTCGTCAAAGAAGGTTTATTAACTTAAATATGTTAAACTAATGATTTTAATCATTTCGATATCGATTGCTAAATGTGTATGTACAAGAAAATCGACTTTATACCTAAATATATGATAACGGAATTTTTCTAAATGCACTGCCGTTATGCCGTTATGGCTTTATGTTAACTTCAGTAAGATAAAGAAGTTTAATTAACTTAAATATGTTAAACTAATGATTTGAAACATTTCGATATCGATTGCTAAATGTGTATATACAACAAAATCGACTTTATACCTAAATATAAGATTACGGAATTCTTCTAAATGCACTGCCGTTATGCCACCATGGCTTTATGCCAACTTCAATACGTTAAAGAATTTTAATTAACTTAAATATGTTAAACGAATGATTTGAAGCATTTTTATATCGATTTTTAAATGTGTATATACAAGAAAATCGAGTTTATACCTAAATATATGATAACGGAATTCTTCTAAATGCACTGCCGTTATGCCACCATGGCTTTATGCCAACTTCAGTTCGGTAAAGAAGGTTTATTAACTTAAATATTTTAAACTAATGATTTGAGGCATTTCGATATCGATTGCTAAATGTGCATATACAAGAAAATCGACTTTATACCTAAATATAAGATTACGGAGTTCTTCTCAATGCACTGCCGTTATGCAGTTATGGCTTTATGTTAATTTCTGTTCGTTAAAGAAGGTTTATTAACTTAAATATGTTACACCAGTTATTTGAAGCATTTCGAAATCGATTTCTTAATGCATATATACAAGAAAATCGACTTTAAACCTTATTATATGATGACTGAATTTCCCTGGATGCACTTCGTTATGCCGTTAAGGCTTTTGTAGAATATACATAAAAATCTTTTTTATACCTAAATATAAGGTTACGGAATTCTTCCAAATGTACTGTCGTTATGCCGCCATGGCTTTTTATCACCTTCAATAACTTAAAGAAGGCTAATTAACTTAAATATGTTAAACTAATGATTTAAAGCATTTCGATATCGATTGCTAAATGCGTATATATAACAAAATCGACTTTATACCTAAATATAAGATAACGGAATTCTTCTAAATGCACTGCCGTTATGCCGTTAAGGCTTTATGTAGACTTCCGTGAGTTAAAGAAGGTTAATTAACTTAAATATGTTAAACTAATGATTTAAACCATTTCGATATCGATTGCTAAATGTGTATATACAACAAAATCGAATTTATACCTAAATATAAGATTACGGAATTCTTCTACATGCACTGCCGTTATGCCGCCATGGATTTATGTTAACTTCAGTGCGTTAAAGAAGCTTCATTTACTTAAATATGTTAAACTACTGATTTGAAGCATTTCGATATCGCTTGCTAAATGCGTATATAAAAGAAAATCGACTTTAAACCTAAATATAACGACTTTAAACCTTATTATAACGGCAGTGCATTCAGAGAAATTCCGTTATCATATGTTTAGGTATAAAGTCGATTTTCTTGTATATATGCATTAAGCAATCGATTTCGAAATGCTTCAAATAACTGGTGTAACATATCTAAGTTAATTAACCTTCTTTAACGAACTGAAGTTGATACAAAGCCATGGCGGCATAATGACAGTACATTTGGAAGAATTCCGTAAGCTTATATTTAGGTATAAAGTCGATTTTCTTGTATATGCACATTTAGCAATCGATATCGGAATGCTTCAAATCATTAGTTTAACATATTTAAGTTAATTAACCTTCTTTAACGAGCAGAAGTTAACATAAAGCCACAACGGCATAACGGCAGTGCATTTAGAAGAATTACGTAATCTTATATTTAGGTTTGAAGTCGATTTTCTTGTATATACACATTTAGCAATCGATATCGAAATGCTTCAAATCAGTAGTTTAACATATTTAAGTAAATAAAGCTTCTTTAACGCACTGAAGTTAACATAAAGCCATGGCGGCATAACGGCAGTGCATGTAGAAGAATTCCGTGATCTCATATTTAGGTATAAATTCGATTTTCTTGTATATACACATTTAGCAATCGATATCGAAATGCTTCAAATCATTAGTTTAACATATTTAAGTTAATTAACCTTCTTTAGCTTACTGAAGTTAACATAAAGCCATAACGGCATAACGGCGGTGCATTTAGAAGAATTCCGTTATCATATATTTAGGTATAAAGTCGATTTTCTTGTATATACACATTTAGCAATCGATATCGAAATGCTTTAAATCATTAGTTTAACATATTTAAGTTAATTAGCCTTCTTTAAGTTATTGAAGGTGATAAAAAGCCATGGCGGCATAACGACAGTACATTTGGAAGAATTCCGTAACCTTATATTTAGGTATAAAAAAGATTTTTATGTATATTCTACAAAAGCCTTAACGGCATAACGAAGTGCATCCAGGGAAATTCAGTCATCATAAAATAAGGTTTAAAGTCGATTTTCTTGTATATATGCATTAAGAAATCGATTTCGAAATGCTTCAAATAACTGGTGTAACATATTTAAGTTAATAAACCTTCTTTAACGAACAGAAATTAACATAAAGCCATAACTGCATAACGGCAGTGCATTGAGAAGAACTCCGTAATCTTATATTTAGGTATAAAGTCGATTTTCTTGTATATACACATTTAGCAATCGATTTCGAAATGCTTCAAATCAGTAGTTTAACATATTTAAGTAAATAAAGCTTCTTTAACGCACTGAAGTTAACATAAAGCCATGGCGGCATAAAGGTAGTGCATTTAGTAGAATTCCGTAATCTTATATTTAGGTGTAAAGTCGATTTTCTTTTATTTACATATTTAGCAATCGATATCGAAATGCTTCAAATCATTAGTTTAACATATTTAAGTTAATTAACCTCCTATAACTTATTGCAGTTGATATAAAGCCATGGCGGCATAACGGCAGTGTATCTAAAAGAATTCCGTAATGTTATAATTTTATATTTAGGTATAAAGTCGATTATCTTGTATTTACACATTAAGCAATCGATATCGAAAATCTTCAAATCATTAGTTTAACATATGTATGTTAATAAAGCTTTTTTAACGAACAGAAGTTAACATTAAGCCACAACGGCATAACGGCAGTGCATTCAGAGAAATTCCGTTATCATATATTCAGGTATAAAGTCGATTTTCTTGTATATAAATATTTCGCAATCGATATCGAAATGCTTCAGATAACTGGTTTAACATATTTAAGTTAATAAACCTCCTTTAACGAACTGAAGTTAACATAAAGCCATAACGGCATAACGGCAGTGCATGTAGAAGAATTCCGTAATCTTATATTTAGGTTAAAGTCTATTTTCATGTATTTACACATTTGGGAATCGATATCGAGATGCTTCAAATAATTACTTTAACATATTTAAGTTAAACAACCTTTTTTAACCATAACGGCAGTGTATTTCGATGAATTCCGTAATCTTATATTTATGTATAAAGTCGATTTTCTTGTATTTACATATTAAGCAATCGATATCGAAATGCTTCAAATCATTAGTTTAACATATTTAAGTTAATTAACCTTCTTTAACGTATTGAAGGTGATATAAAGCCATGGCGGCATAACGACAGTACATTTGGAAGAATTCCGTAATCTTATATTTAGGTATAAAGAAGATTTTCTTGTATATATGCACTTAGCAATCGATTTCGAAATGCTTCAAATAACTGGTTTAACATATTTATGTTAATAAACCTTCTTTAACGAACAGAAGTTAACATTAAGCCACAACGGCATAACGGCAGTGCATTTAGAAGAATTCCGTAATCTTATATTTAGGTATAAAGTCGATTTTGTTGTATATATGCATTTAGCAATCGATTCCGAAAATCTTCAAAGCATTAGTTTAACATATTTAAGTTAATTAACCTCCCTTAACGCACTGAAGTTTACATAAAGCCATGGCGGCATAACGGCAGTGCATTTAGAAGAATTCCGTAAGCTTATATTTAGGTATGAAGTCGATTTTGTTGTATATACACATTTAGCAATAGATATTGAAATGCTTCCAATCATTAGTTTAACATATTTAAGTTAATTAACCTTCTTTAACGTATTGAAGGTGATATAAAGCCATGGCGGCATAACGAGAGTACATTTGGAAGAATTCCATAATCTTATATTTAGGTATAAGGAAGATTTTCTTGTATATATGCATTTAGCAATCGATTTCGAAATGCTTCAAATAACTGGTTTAACATATTTAAGTTAATAAACCTTCATTAACGAACAGAAGTTAACATAAAGCCACAACGGCATAACGGCAGTGCATTTAGAAGAATTCCGTAATCTTATATTTAGGTATAAAGGCGATTTTCTTGTATATACTCATTTAGCAATCGATATCGAAAGGCTTTAAATCATTAGTTTAACATATTTAAGTTAATTAACCATCTTAATCTTACTGAAGTCTACAAAAGCCTTAACGGCATAATGGCAGTGCATTTAGAAGAATTACGTAATCTTATATTTAGGTTTAAAGTAGATTTTCTTGTATATACACATTTAGCAATCGGTATCGAAATGCTTCAAATCAGTAGTTTAACATATTTAAGTAAATAAAGCTTCTTTAACGCACTCAAGTTAACATAAAGCCATGGCGGATTAACGGCAGTGCATGTAGAAGAATTCCATAATATTATAGTTAGGTATAAATTCGATTTTCGTGTATATACACATTTAGCAATCGATATCGAAATGCTTCGAATCATTAGTTCAACATATTTAAGTAAATTAACCTTCCTTATCTTACTGAACTTCACATAATGCCATAACGGTATAACGGCAGCGCATTTGGAAGAATCCCGTAATCTTATGTTTAGGTATAAAGTCGATTTTGTTGTATATACCCATTTAGCAATCGATATCGAGATGCTTCAACTCATTAGTTTAACATATTTAAGTTAATAAAGCTTCTTTAACGCACTGAAGTTAACATAAAGCCATGGCGGCATAACGGCAGTGCATTTAGAAGAATTCCGTAAGCTTATATTTAGGTATAAAATCGATTTTGTTGCATATACACATTTAGCAATCGATATCGAAATGCTTCAAATCATTAGTTTAACATATTTAAGTTAATTAACCTTCTTTAACGTATTGAAGGTGATATAAAGCCATGGCGGCATAACGACAGTACATTTGGGAGAATTCCGTAATCTTATATTTAGGTATAAAGACGATTTTCTTGTATATATGCATTTAGCAATCGATTTCGAAATGCTTCAAATAACTGGTTTAACATATTTAAGTTAATAAACCTTCTTTAACGAACAGAAGTTAACATAAAGCCATGGCGGCATAACGGCAGTGCATTAAGAAGAATTCCGTAAGCTTATATTTAGGTATAAAATCGATTTTGTTGTATATGCACATTTAGCAATCGATATCGAAATGCTTCAAATCATTAGTTTAACATATTTAAGTTAAATAACCATCTTAATCTTACTGAAGTCTACAAAAACTTAACGGCATAATGGCAGTGCATTAAGAAGAATTACGTAATCTTATATTTAGGTTTAAAGACGGTTTTCTTGTATATACACATTTAGCAATCGATATCGAAATGCTTCAAATCAGTAGTTTAACATATTTAAGTAAATAAAGCTTCTTTAACGCACTGAAGTTAACATAAAGCCATGGCGGCATAACGGCAGTGCATGTAGAAGAATTCCGTTATCATATATTTAGGTATAAAATCGATTTTGTTGCATACACGCATTTAGCAATCGATACCGAATTGCTTCAAATCATTAGTTTAACATATTTAAGTTAATTTACCTTCCTTATCTCACTGAACTTCAGTTAATGCCATAACGGTATAACGGCAGCGCATTTGGAAGAATTCCGTAACCTTATGTTTAGGTATAAAGTCGATTTTGTTGTATATACCCATTTAGCAATCGATATCGAGATGCTTCAACCCATTAGTTTAACATATTTAAGTTAATAAACCTTCTTTAACGAACTGAAGTTAACATAAAGCCATTACGCCATAACGGCAGTGCATTTAGAAGAATTCCGTAAGCTTATATTTAGGTATAAAATCGATTTTGTTGCATATACACATTTAGCAATCGATATCGAAATGCTTCAAATCATTAGTTTAACATATTTAAGTTAATTAACCTTCTTTAACGTATTGAAGTTGATATAAAGCCATGGCGGCATAACGACAGTACATTCGGAAGAATTCCGTAATCTTATATTTAGGTATAAAGTCAATTTTCTTGTATATATGCATTAAGCAATCGATTTCGAAATGCTTCAAATAACTGGTGTAACATATTTAAGTTAATAAACCTTCTTTAACGAACAGAAGTTAACATAAAGCCATAACGGCATAACGGCAGTGCATTTAGAAGAATTCCGTAAGCTTATATTTAGGTATAAAGTTGATTTTGTTGTATATACGCATTTATCAATCGATATCCAATTGCTTCAAATCATTAGTTTAACATATTTAAGTTAATTAACCTTCTTTAACGTATTGAAGTTTATATAAAGCCATGGCGGCATAACGACGGTACATTTGGAAGAATTCCGTAACCTTATATTCAGGTATAAAGTCGATTATCTTGTATTTACACATTAAGCAATCGATATCGAAAATCTTCAAATCATTAGTTTAACATATGTATGTTAATAAAGCTTTTTTAACGAACAGAAGTTAACATTAAGCCACAACGGCATAACGGCAGTGCATTCAGAGAAATTCCGTTATCATATATTCAGGTATAAAGTCGATTTTCTTGTATATAAATATTTCGCAATCGATATCGAAATGCTTCAGATAACTGGTTTAACATATTTAAGTTAATAAACCTCCTTTAACGAACTGAAGTTAACATAAAGCCATAACGGCATAACGGCAGTGCATGTAGAAGAATTCCGTAATCTTATATTTAGGTTAAAGTCTATTTTCATGTATTTACACATTTGGGAATCGATATCGAGATGCTTCAAATAATTACTTTAACATATTTAAGTTAAACAACCTTTTTTAACCATAACGGCAGTGTATTTCGATGAATTCCGTAATCTTATATTTATGTATAAAGTCGATTTTCTTGTATTTACATATTAAGCAATCGATATCGAAATGCTTCAAATCATTAGTTTAACATATTTAAGTTAATTAACCTTCTTTAACGTATTGAAGGTGATATAAAGCCATGGCGGCATAACGACAGTACATTTGGAAGAATTCCGTAATCTTATATTTAGGTATAAAGAAGATTTTCTTGTATATATGCACTTAGCAATCGATTTCGAAATGCTTCAAATAACTGGTTTAACATATTTATGTTAATAAACCTTCTTTAACGAACAGAAGTTAACATTAAGCCACAACGGCATAACGGCAGTGCATTTAGAAGAATTCCGTAATCTTATATTTAGGTATAAAGTCGATTTTGTTGTATATATGCATTTAGCAATCGATTCCGAAAATCTTCAAAGCATTAGTTTAACATATTTAAGTTAATTAACCTCCCTTAACGCACTGAAGTTTACATAAAGCCATGGCGGCATTACGGCAGTGCATTTAGAAGAATTCCGTAAGCTTATATTTAGGTATAAAATCGATTTTGTTGCATATACACATTTAGCAATCGATATCGAAATGCTTCAAATCATTAGTTTAACATATTTAAGTTAATTAACCTTCTTTAACGTATTGAAGGTGATATAAAGCCATGGCGGCATAACGACAGTACATTTGGGAGAATTCCGTAATCTTATATTTAGGTATAAAGAAGATTTTCTTGTATATATGCATTTAGCAATCGATTTCGAAATGCTTCAAATAACTGGTTTAACATATTTAAGTTAATAAACCTTCTTTAACGAACAGAAGTTAACATAAAGCCATGGCGGCATAACGGCAGTGCATTAAGAAGAATTACGTAATCTTATATTTAGGTTTAAAGACGGTTTTCTTGTATATACACATTAAGCAATCGATATCGAAATGCTTCAAATCAGTAGTTTAACATATTTAAGTAAATAAAGCTTCTTTAACGCACTGAAGTTAACATAAAGCCATGGCGGCATAACGGCAGTGCATGTAGAAGAATTCCGTTATCATATATTTAGGTATAAAATCGATTTTGTTGCATACACACATTTAGCAATCGATACCGAATTGCTTCAAATCATTAGTTTAACATATTTAAGTTAATTTACCTTCCTTAGCTCACTGAACTTCAGTTAATGCCATAACGGTATAACGGCAGCGCATTTGGAAGAATTCCGTAACCTTATGTTTAGGTATAAAGTCGATTTTGTTGTATATACCCATTTAGCAATCGATATCGAGATGCTTCAACCCATTAGTGTAACATATCTAAGTTAATAAACCTTCTTTAACGAACAGAAGTTAACATAAAGCCATAACGGCATAACGGCAGTGCATTTAGAAGAATTCCGTAAGCTTATATTTAGGTATAAAGTTGATTTTGTTGTATATACGCATTTATCAATCGATATCCAAATGCTTCAAATCATTAGTTTAACATATTTAAGTTAATTAACCTTCTTTAACGTATTGAAGTTTATATAAAGCCATGGCGGCATAACGACAGTACATTCGGAAGAATTCCGTAATCTTATATTTAGGTATAAAGTCAATTTTCTTGTATATATGCATTAAGCAATCGATTTCGAAATGCTTCAAATAACTGGTGTAACATATTTAAGTTAATAAACCTTCTTTAACGAACAGAAGTTAACATAAAGCCATAACGGCATAACGGCAGTGCATTTAGAAGAATTCCGTAAGCTTATATTTAGGTATAAAGTTGATTTTGTTGTATATACGCATTTATCAATCGATATCCAAATGCTTCAAATCATTAGTTTAACATATTTAAGTTAATTAACCTTCTTTAACGTATTGAAGTTTATATAAAGCCATGGCGGCATAACGACGGTACATTTGGAAGAATTCCGTAACCTTATATTCAGGTATAAAGTCGATTTTCTTGCATATATGCATTAAGCAATCGATTTCGAAATGCTTCAAATAACTGGTGTAACATATCTAAGTTAATAAACCTTCTTTAACGAACTGAAGTTAACATAAAGCCATTACGCCATAACGGCAGTGCATTTAGAAGAATTCCGTAAGCTTATATTTAGGTATAAAATCGATTTTGTTGCATATACACATTTAGCAATCGATATCGAAATGCTTCAAATCATTAGTTTAACATATTTAAGTTAATTAACCTTCTTTAACGTATCGAAGTTGATATAAAGCCATGGCGGCATAACGACAGTACATTCGGAAGAATTCCGTAATCTTATATTTAGGTATAAAGTCAATTTTCTTGTATATATGCATTAAGCAATCGATTTCGAAATGCTTCAAATAACTGGTGTAACATATTTAAGTCAATAAACCTTCTTTAACGAACAGAAGTTAACATAAAGCCATAACGGCATAACGGCAGTGCATTTAGAAGAATTCCGTAAGCTTATATTTAGGTATAAAGTTGATTTTGTTGTATATACGCATTTATCAATCGATATCCAAATGCTTCAAATCATTAGTTTAACATATTTAAGTTAATTAACCTTCTTTAACGTATTGAAGTTTATATAAAGCCATGGCGGCATAACGACGGTACATTTGGAAGAATTCCGTGACCTTATATTTAGGTATAAAAAAGATTTTCTTGTATATATGCATTTAGCAATCGATTTCGAAAATCTTCAAATCATTAGTTTAACATATTTAAGCTAATTAACCCTGCTTATCTTTCTGAAGTCTACAAAAGCCTTAACGGCATAACGGCAGTGCATTCAGAGAAATTCCGTTATCATCTATTTAGGTATAAAGTCGATTTTCTTGTATATATGCATTAAGCAATCGATTTCGAAATGCTTCAAATAACTGGTGTAACATATTTAAGTTAATAAACCTTCTTTAACGAACAGAAATTAACATAAAGCCACAACTGCATAACGGCAGTGCATTTAGAAGAACTCCGTAATCTTATATTTAGGTATAAAGTCGATTTTCTTGTATATACACATTTAGCAATCGATATCGAAATGTCTCAAATCATTAGTTTAACATATTTAAGTTAATTAACCCTCTTCATTTTACTGAAGTCTACAAACGCCTTAACGGCATAACGGCAAAACATTTAGAAGAATTACGTAATCTTATATTTAGGTATAAAGTCGATTTTCTTGTATATACTCATTTCGCAATCGATATCGAAATGCTTCAAATCATTAGTTTAACATATTTAAGTAAACAAACCTTCTTTAACGCACTGAAGTTAACACAAAGCCATGGCGGCATAACGATAATGCATTTTGAAGAATTCCGTAATCTTTTATTTAGCTATAAATTCGATTTTTTTGTATATACACATTTAGCAATCGATATCTAAATGCTTCAAATCATTAGTTTAACATATTGAAGTTAATTAACCTTTTTTCTCGTATTGAAGTTGATATAAAGCCATGGCGGCATAACGACAGTACATTTAGAAGAATTCCGTAATGTTATAATTTTATATTTAGGTATAAAGTCGATTTTCTTGTATATATGCATTAAGCAATCGATATCGAAATGCTTCAAATAACTGGTTTAACATATTTAAGTTAATAAACCTTCTTTAACGAACATAAATTAACATAAAGCCATAACTGCCTAACGGCAGTGCATTTAGAAGAAATCCGTAATCTTATATTTAGGTATAAAGTCGATTTTCTTGTATATGCACATTTAGCAATCGATGTCGAAATGCCTCAAATCATTAGTTTAACATATTTTAGTTAATTAACCCTCTTTATCTTACTGAAGTCTACAAACGCCTTAACGGCATAACGGCAAAGCATTTAGAAGAATTACGTAATCTTATATTTAGGTATAAAGTCGATTTTCTTGTATATACTCATTTAGCAATCGATATCTAAATGCTTCAAATCATTAGTTTAACATATTAAAGTTAACAAACCTACTTTAACGCAATGAAGTTAACACAAAGCCATGGCGGCATAACGGCAGTGCATGTAGAAGAATTCCGTAATCTTATATTTAGCTATAAATTCGATTTTTTTGTATATACACATTTAGCAATCGATATCTAAATGCTTCAAATCATTAGTTTAACATATTTAAGTTAATTAACCCTTTTTAACGTATTGAAGTTGATATAAAGCCATGGCGGCATAACGACAGTACATTTGGAAGAATCCCGTAATCTGATATTTATGTATAAAGAAGATTTTCTTGTATATATGCATTTAGCAATCGATTTCGAAATGCTTCTAATAACTGGTTTAACATATTTAAGTTAATAAACCTTCTCTAATTAACAGATGTTAACATAAAGCCACAACGGCATAACGGCAGTGCATTTGGAAGAATTCCGTAAACTTATATTTAGGTATAAAATCGATTTTCTTAAATTTACACAATAAGCAATCGATATCGAAATGCTTCCAATCATTAGTTTAACATATTTAATTTAATTAACCTTCTTTAACGTATTGAAGGCGATATAAAGCCATGGCGGCATAACGACAGTACATTTGGAAGAATCCCGTAATCTGATATTTAGGTATAAAGAAGATTTTCTTGTATATATGCATTTAGCAATCGATTTCGAAATGCTTCTAATAACTGGTTTAACATATTTAAGTTAATAAACATTCTTTAACGAACAGATGTTAACATAAAGCCACAACGGCATAACGGCAGTGCATTTAGAAGAATTCCGTAATCTTATATTTAGGTATAAAGTCGATTTTGTTGTATATACACATTTAGCAATCGATATCGGAATGCTTCAAATCAGTAGTTTAACATATATTAAGTAAATAAAGCTTCTTTAACGCAATGAAGTTAACATAAAGCCATGGCGGCATAGCGGCAGTGCATTTAGAAGAATTCCGTAATCTTATATTTAGGTATAAATTCGATTTTCTTGTACATACACATTTAGCAATCGATATCGAAATGCTTCAAATCATTAGTTTAACATATTTAAGTTAATTAACCTTCTTTATTTTACTGAAGTTAACATAAAGCCATAACGGCATAACGGCAGTGCATTTAGCAGAATAACGTTATCATATATTTGAGTATAAATTCGATTTTTTTGTATATACACATTTAGCAATCGATATCGAAATGATTCAAATCATTAGTTTAACATATTTAAGTTAATAAACCTTCTTTAACGAACTGAAGTTGGCATAAAGCCATGGCGGCATAACGGCAGTGCATTTAGAAGAATTCCGTAATCTTATATTTAGGTATAAAGTCGATTTTTTTGTATATACACATTTAGCAATCGATATCGAAATGCTTCAAATCATTAGCTTAACATATTTTAGTTAATTAGCCTTCTTTATCTTACTGAACTTCACATAATGCCATAACGGTATAACGGCAGCGCATTTGGAAGAATTCCGTAATCTTATGTTTAGGTATAAAGTCGATTTTGTTGTATTTACACATTAATCAATCGATATCGAGATGCTTCAACCCATTAGTTTAACATATTTAAGTTAATTAACCTCCTATAACTTATTGAAGTTGAAATAAATCCATGGCGGCATAACGGCAGTGCATTTAGAAGAATTCCGTAATGTTATAATTTTATATTTAGGTATAAAGTCGATTTTGTTGTATTTACACATTAATCAATCGATATCGAAAATTTTCAAATCATTAGTTTAACATATTTAAGCTAATTAACCCTCTTTATCTTACTGAAGTCTACAAAAGCCTTAACGGCATAACGGCAGTGCATTCAGAGAAATTCCGTTATCATATATTTAGGTATAAAGTCGATTTTCTTGTATATATGCATTAAGCAATCGATTTCGAAATGCTTCAAATAACTGGTGTAACATATCTGAGTTAATAAACCTTCTCTAACGAACTGAAGTTAACATAAAGCGATAACGGCATAACGGCAGTGCATTTAGAAGAATTCCGTAATCTTATATTTAGGTATAAAGTCGATTTTCTTGTATATACTCATTTAGCAATCGATATCGAAATGCTTCAAATCATTGGTTTAACATATTTAAGTTAACAAACCTACTTAAACGCACTGAAGTTAACACAAAGCCATGGCGGCATAACGGCAGTGCATGAAGAATTCCGTAATCTTTTATTTAGCTATAAATTCGATTTTTTTGTATATACACATTTAGCAATCGATATCTAAATGCTTCAAATCATTTATTTAACATATTTAAGTTAATTAACCTTTTTTAACGTATTGAAGTTTATATAAAGCCATGGCGGCATAACGACAGTACATTCGGAAGAATTCCGTAATCTTATATTTAGGTATAAAGTCAATTTTCTTGTATATATGCATTTAGCAATCGATTTCGAAAATCTTCAAATCATTAGTTTAACATATTAAAGTTAATAAAGCTTCTTTAACGCACTGAAGTTAACATAAAGCCATGGCGGCATAACGGCAGTGCATTTAGAAGAATTCCGTTATCTTATATTTAGGTATAAAGAAGATTTTCTTGTATATATACATTTAGCAATCGATTTCGAAATGCTTCAAATAACTGGTTTAACATATTTAAGTTAATAAACCTTCTTTAACGAACTGAAATTGGCATAAAGCCATGGCGGCATAACGGCAGTGCATTTAGAAGAATTCCGTAATCTTAAATTTGGGTATAAAGTCGATTTTTTGTATATACACATTTAGCAATCGATATCGAGATGCTTCAACTCAATAGTTTAACATATTTAAGTTAATTAACCATCTTTATCTTACCTAATTCTACAAAAGCCTTAACGGCATAACGGCAGTGCATTCGGAAGAATTCCGTAATCTGGTATTTAGGTATAAAATGAATTTTCTTGTATATACACATTTAGCAATCGATATCGAAATGCTTCAAATCGTTAGTTTAACATATTTAAGATAATTAACCCTCTCTATCTTACTTAAGTCTGCAAAAGCCATGACGGCATAACGGCAGTGCATTTAGAAGAATAAATTAATATTATATTTAGGTATCAATTCGATTTTTGTATATACTCATTTAGCAATCGATTTCGAAATGCTTCAAATAACTGGTTTAATATATTTAAGTTAATAAACCTTCTTTAACGAACAGAAGTTAACATAAACCATAACGGCATAACGACAGTGCATTTAGAAGAATTCCGTAATCTTATATCTAGGTATAAAATCGATTTTGTTGTATATACACATTTAGCAGTCGATATCGAAATGCTTCAAATCATAAGTTTAACATATTTAAGGTAATTAACCCTGCTTGTCTTACTGAAGTCTACAAAAGCCTTAACGGCATATTAGCAGTGCATTTAGAAGAATTACGTAATCTTATATTAAGGTATAAAGTCGATTTTCTTGTATATACTCATTTAGCAATCGATATCGAAATGCTTCAAATCATTAGTTTAACATATTTAAGTTAATAAACCTTCTTTAACGAACTGAAGTTGGCATAAAGCCACGGGGGCATAACGGCAGTGCATTTAGAAGAATTCCGTAATCTTATATTTAGGTATAAAGTCGATTTTCTTCTATATAAGCATTAAGCAATCGATTTCGCAAATTTTCAAATCATTAGTTTAACATATTTAAGTTAATAAACCTTCTTTAACGACAGAAGTTTGCATATAGCCATGGGCATAACGGCAGTGCATTTAGAAGAATTCCGTAACCTTATATTTAGGTATAAAGTCGTTTTTCTTGTATATACACATTAAGCAATCGATATCGAAATGTTTCAAATCGATAGTTTAACATATTTAAGGTTATTAACCTTCTTTATCTTACTGAAGTTTACATACAGCTATAACGGTATAACGGCAGTGCATTTGGAAGTATTCCGTAATCTTATATTAAGGTAAAAAGTCTTTTTTGTTGTATATACACATTAAGCAATCGATATCGAAATGCTTCAAATCATAAGTTTAACATATTTAAGTTAATAAATCTTCTTTAACGATCTGAAGTTAACACAAAGCCATGGCGACATAACGGCAGTGCATTAAGAAGAATTCCGTAATCTTTTATTTAGCTATAAATTCGATTTTTTTGTATATACACATTTAGCAATCGATATCTAAATGCTTCATATCATTTATTTAACATATTTAAGTTAATTAACCTTTTTTAACGTATTGAAGTTTATATAAGCAATGGCGGCATAACGACAGTACATTCGGAAGAATTCCATAATCTTATATTTAGGTATAAAGTCAATTTTCTTGTATATATGCATTTAGCAATCGATTTCCAAAATCTTCAAATCATTAGTTTAACATATTAAAGTTAATAAAGCTTCTTTAACGCACTGAAGTTAACATAAAGCCATGGCGGCATAACGGCAGTGCATTTAGAAGAATTCCGTAACCTTATATTTAGGTATAAAGTCGTTTTTCTTGTATATACACATTAAGCAATCGATATCGAAATGTTTTAAATCGATAGTTTAACATATTTAAGGTTATTAACCTTCTTTATCTTACTGAAGTTTACATACAGCTATAACGGTATAACGGCAGTGCATTTGGAAGTATTCCGTAATCTTATATTAATGTAAAAAGTCTTTTTTGTTGTATATACACATTAAGCAATCGATATCGAAATGCTTCAGCTCATAAGTTTAACATATTTAAGTTAATAAATCTTCTTTAACGATCTGAAGTTAACACAAAGCCATGGCGGCATAACGGCAGTGCATTAAGAAGAATTCCGTAATCTTTTATTTAGCTATAAATTCGATTTTTTTGTATATACACATTTAGCAATCGATATCTAAATGCTTCAAATCATTTATTTAACATATTTAAGTTAATTAACCTTTTTTAACGTATTGAAGTTTATATAAAGCAATGGCGGCATAACGACTGTACATTCGGAAGAATTCCGTAATCTTATATTTAGGTATAAAGTCAATTTTCTTGTATATATGCATTTAGCAATCGATTTCGAAAATCTTCAAATCATTAGTTTAACATATTAAAGTTAATAAAGCTTCTTTAACGCACTGAAGTTAACATAAAGCCATGGCGGCATAACGGCAGTGCATTTAGAAGAATTCCGTTATCTTATATTTAGGTATAAAGTCGATTTTGTTGTATATATGCATTTAGCAATCGATTTCGAAAATCTTCAAATCATTAGTTTAACATATTTAAGTTAATTAACCTTCTTTAACGTATTGAAGGTGATATAAAGCCATGGCTGCATAACGACAGTACATTTGGAAGAATTCCGTAATCTTATATTTAGGTAAAAAGAAGATTTTCTTGTATATATACATTTAGCAATCGATTTCGAAATGCTTCAAATAACTGGCTTAACATATTTAAGTTAATAAACCTTCATTAACGAACTGAAATTGGCATAAAGCCATGGCGGCATAACGGCAGTGCATTTAGAAGAATTCCGTAATCTTAAATTTGGGTATAAAGTCGAATTTCTTGTGTATACACATTTAGCAATCGATATCAATATGCTTCAAATCATTAGTTTAACATCTTTGAGTTAATTAACCCTCTTTATCTTACTGAAGCCTACAAAAGCCTTAACGGCATAACGGCAGTGCATTTGGAAGAATTTTGTAATCTTATATTTAGGTATAAAGTCGATTTTTTGTATATACACATTTAGCAATCGATATCGAGATGCTTCAACTCAATAGTTTAACATATTTAAGTTAATAAACCATCTTTATCTTACCAAACTCTACAAAAGCCTTAACGGCATAACGGCAGTGCATTCGGAAGAATTCCGTAATCTCGTATTTAGGTATAAAATCAATTTTGTTGTATATACACATTTAGCAATCGATATCGAAATGCTTCAAATCGTTAGTTTAACATATTTAAGTTAATTAACCCTCTCTATCTTACTTAAGTCTGCAAAAGCCTTAACGGCATAACGGCAGTGCATTTAGAAGAATAAATTAATATTATATTTAGGTATCAATTCGATTTTTGTATATACTCATTTAGCAATCGATATCGATATGCTTCAAATCATTAGTTTAATATATTTAAGTTAATAAACCTTCTTTAACGAACAGAAGTTAACATAAACCATAACGGCATAACGACAGTGCATTTAGAAGAATTCCGTAATCTTAAATCTAGGTATAAAATCGATTTTCTTGTATATACACATTTAGCAGTCGATATCGAAATGCTTCAAATCATAAGTTTATTATATTTAAGGTAATTAACCCTCCTTGTCTTACTGAAGTCTACAAAAGCCTTAACGGCATATTAGCAGTGCATTTAGAAGAATTACGTAATCTTATATTTAGGTATAAAGTCGATTTTCTTGCATATACTCATTTAGCAATCGATATCGAAATGCTTCAAATCATTCGTTTAACATATTTAAGTTAATAAAACTTCTTTAACGAACTGAAGTTGGCATAAAGCCACGGGGGCATAACGGCAGTGCATTTAGAAGAATTCCGTAATCTTATGTTTAGGTATAAAGTCGATTTTCTTCTGTATAAGCATTAAGCAATCGATTTCGCGAATTTTCAAATCATTAGTTTAACATATTTAAGTTAATAAACCTTCTTTAACGAACTGAAGTTAACATAAAGCCATAACGGCATAACGGCAGTGTATTTAGAAGAATTCCGTTATCATATATTTAGGTATAAAATCGATTTTTTTGTATATAAATTCTTTAATTCATTAGTTTAACATATTTAAGTTATAAACCTTCTTTAACGAACTGAAGTTGGCATAAAACCATGGCGGCATAACGACAGTGCATGTAGAAGAATTCCGTTATCTTATATTTAGGTATAAAGCCGATTTTCTTGTATTTACACAATTAGCAATCGATCTCGATATGCTTCAAATCATCAGTTTAATATATTTAATATAGTAAACTTCTGTAACTTATTGAAGGTGATATAAAGCCATGGCGGAATAACGACAGCACATTTGGAAGAAAGCCGTAATCTTATGTTTAGGTATAAAATCGATTTTCTTGTATATATGCATTTAGCAATCGATATCGAAATGCTTCAAATCATTAATTTAACATATTTAAGCTAATAAACCTTCTTTAACGAACAGAAATTAACATAAAGCCATAACGGCATAAAGGCAGTGCATTTAGAAGAATTCCGTAATCTTATATTTAGGTATAAAGTCGATTTTCTTCTATATACACATTTAGCAATCGATATCATAATGCTTCAAATCATTAATTTAACATATTTAAGTTAATTAACCCTCCTTATCTGACTGAAGTCTACAAAAGCCTTAACGGCATAACGGCAGTGCATTTAGAAGAATAACGTCATCTTATATTTAGGTATAAAGTCGATTTTCTTGTATATACTCATTTAGCAATCGACATCGAAATGCTTCAAATCATTAGTTTAACATATTTAAGTTAATAAACCTTTAAGGAACTGAAGTTGGCATAAAGCCATGGCGGCATAACGACAGTGCATTTAGAAGAATTCCGTAATCTTATGTTTAGGTATAAAGTCGATTTTCTTGTATATATGCATTAAGTAATCGATATCGAAATGCTTCAAATAACTGGTTTAACACATTTAAGTTAAAAACCTTCTCTAACGAACTGAAGTTAACATAAAGCCATAACGGCATAACGGAAAAGCATTTACAAGAATTCCGTTATCTTATATTTAGGTATAAAGTCGATTTTCTTTTATACACACAATTAGCAGTCGATATCAAAATGCTTCAAACCATTAGTTTAACATATTTAAGTTAATAAAGCTTCTTTAACGAACCGAAGTTGGCATAAAGTTATGGCGGCATAACGGCAGTGCATTTAGAAGAATTCCGTATTCTTAAATTTAGGCATAAAGTCGATTTTCTTGTATATAAACATTAAGCAATCGATATCGAAATGCTTCACATCATTAGTTTAACATATTTAAGCTAATAGACCCTCTTTATCTTATTGAAGTTTACATAAAGCCATTACGGTATAACGGCAGTGCATTTGTATGAATTCCGTAATCTTATATCTAGGTAAAAAGTCGATTTTTTTGTATATACACATTTAGCAATCGATATCGAAATGCTTCAAATATTTAAGTTAATAAAGGTTCTTTAACGAACTGAAGTTGGCATAAAGTCATGGCGGCATAACGGCAGTATATTTAGAAGAATTCCGTAATCTTAAATTTAGGTATAAAGTCGATTTTTTTGTATATACACATTAAGCAGTCGATATCGAAATGCTTCACATCATTAGTTTAACATATTTAAGTTAATAAACCCTCTTTATCCTACTGAAGTTTACATAAAGCCATTACGGTATAACGGCAGTGCATTTGTATGAACTCCGTAATCTTATATCTAGGTAAAAAGTCGATTTTTTTGTATATACACATTTAGCAGTCGATATCGAAATGCTTCAAATCGGCAGTACATTTGGAAGAATTCCGTAATTTTATATTTGATTTTGCAATCGATATCTTACTGAAGTCTACAAAAGCCTTAACGGCATAACGGCAGTGCATTTTAAAGAATTCCGTAATCTTATATTTAGGTATAAAGTCGATTTTCTTGTATATACTCATTTAGCAATCGATATCGAAATGCTTCGAATCATTAGTTTAACATATTTAAGTTAATTAACCCTCTCTATCTTACTAAAGTCTACGAAAGCCTTAACGGCATAACGGCTGTGCATTTAGAAGAATTCCGTAATCTTATATTTAGGTATAAAGTCGATTTTCTTGTATATACGCATTTAGCAATCGACATCGAAATGCTTCAAATCATTAGTTTAACATACTCAAGTTAATTAACCCTCTCTGTCTTACTGAAGTCTACATAAAGCCTTAACGGCATAACGGCAGTGCATTTAGAAGAATTCCGTTATCTTATATTTAGGTATAAATTTGATTTTCTTGTATGTACACATTTAGCAAGCGATATCGAAATGCTTCAAATTATTAGTTTAACATATTTAAGTTAATTAACCTTCTTTAACGTATTGAAGTTGATATAAAGCCATGGCGGCATAACGGCAGTGCATTTAGAAGAATTTCGTAATCTTATATTTAGGTATAAATTCGATTTTCTTGTATATACATATTAAGCAATCGATATCGAAATGTTTCAAATCGATAGTTTAACATATTTAAGGTTATTAACCTTCTTTATCTTACTGAAGTTTACATACAGCTATAACGGTATAACGGCAGTGCATTTGGAAGAATTCCGTAATCTTATATTAAGGTAAAAAGTCTTTTTTGTTGTATATACACATTAAGCAATCGATATCGAAATGCTTCAGCTCATAAGTTTAACATATTTAAGTTAATAAATCTTCTTTAACGATCTGAAGTTGGCATATAGCCATGGCGGCATTACGGCAGTGCATGTAGGAGAATTCCGTAATCTCATATTTAGGTATAAGGTCGATTTTCTTGTATATACACATTTAGCTATCGATATCGAAATGCTTCAAATCATTAGTTTAACATATTTAAGTTAATTAACCTTCTTTAACGTAACGAAGGTGATAAAAAGCCATGGCTGCATAACGACAGTGCATGTAGAAGAATTTCGTAATCTTATATTAAGGTATATAGTAGATTTTCTTATATTTACACATTTAGCAGTCGATATCGAAAATCTTCAAATCATTAGTTTAACATATTTAAGTTAATTAACCTTATTTAACGTAATAGAGGTGATATAAAGCCATGGCGACATAACGACAGTGCATTTAGAAGAATTCCGTAATCTTAAATTCAGGTATAAAGTTGATTTTCTTGTATATACGCATTTAGCAATCGATATCGAAATGATTCAAATCAATAATTTAACATATTTAAGTTAATTAACCTTCTTTAACGTATTGAAGTTGATATAAAGCCATGGCGGCATAACGACAATACATTTGGAAGAATTCCGTAATCTTGTGTTTAGGTATAAATTCGATATTCTTTTATATACACATTTAGCAAGCGATATCGAAATGCCTTAAATCATTAGTTTAATATATTTAAGTTAATTAACCTTCTTTAACGTATTGAAGTTGATATAAAGCCATGGCGGCATAACGACAGTACATTTGGAAGAATTCCGTAGTCTTATATTTAGGTATAAAGTCGATTTTGTTGTATATACACATTTAGCAATCGATATCGAGATCCTTCAAATCATTAGTTTAACCTATTTATGTTAATAAACCTTCTTTTTCTTACTGAAGTTTACGTAAAGCCGTAACGGCTCATAAGTTTAACAAATTTAAGTTAATAAACTTTCTTTAACGATCCGAAGTTGGCATATAGCCATGGCGGAATATCGGCAGTGCATTTAGAAGAATTCTGTTATCTTATATTTAGGTATAAATTCGATTTTCTTGTATATCCACATTTAGCAATCGATATCGAGATGCTTCAAATCATTAGTTTAACATATTTAAATTAATAAACCTTCTCTTTCTTACTGAAGTTTACGTAAAGCCATAACGGTATAACGGCAGTGCATTTGGAAGAATTCCGTAACCTTATATTTAGGAATAAAATCGATTTTGTTGTATATACACATTTAGCAATCGATATCGAGATGCTTCAACTCATAAGTTTAACATATTTAAGTTAATAAACCTTCTTTAACGAACTGAAGTTGGCATAAAGCCATGGCGGCATAACCACAGTACATTTGGAAGAATTCCGTAGTCTTATATTTAGGTATAAAGTCGATTTTGTTGTATATACACATTTAGCAATCGATATCGAAATGCTTCAAATAACTGGTTTAACATATTTAAGTTAATAAACCTTCTTTAACGAACTGAAAATAAATCCACAACTGCATAACGGCAGTGCATTTAGAAGAATTCCGTTTTCGTATATTAATGTATAAAGCCGGTTTTCTTGTATATACACCTTTAGCAATCGATATCGAGATGCTTCAAATCATAAGTTTAACATATTTAAGTTAATAAACCTTCTTTAACGAACGGAAGTTTGTTTAAAGCCATGGCGGCATAACGGCAGTGCATGTAGAAGAATTCCGTTAACTTATATTTAGGTATAAAGTCGATTTTCTTGTATATACACATTTAGCAATCGATATCGAAATGCTTCAAATCAATAGTTTAACATATTTAGTTAATAAACATTTTTTAGCTTACTGAAGTCTTCATAAAGCCTTAAAGGTATGACGGCAGTGCATTTAGAAGAATTCCGTAATGTTGTAATTTTATATTTAGGTATAAAGTCGATTTTCTTGTATATACATATTTAGCAATCGATATCGAGATGCTTCAAATCATTAGTTTAATATATTTAAGTTAATTAGCCTTCTTTATCGTAATGAAGGTGATATAAAGCCATGGCGGCATAACCACAGTACATTTGGAAGTATTCCGTAATCTTATGTTTAAATATAAATTCGATTTTCTTGTATATACGCATTTAGCAAGTGATATCGAAATGCTTCAAGTCATTAGTTTACCAAATTTAAGTTATTTAACCTTCTTTAACATATTGAAGTAGATATAAAGCCATGGCGGCATAACCACAGTACATTTGGAAGAATTCCGTAGTCTTATATTTAGGTATAAAGTCGATTTTCTTGTATATATGCATTAAGCAATCGATATCGAAATGCTTCAAATAACTGGTTTAACATATTTAAGTTAATAAACCTTCTTTAACGATCAGAAGTTTGCATATAGCCATGATGGCATAACGGCAGTGCATGTAGAAGAATTCCGTAACCTTATATTTAGGTATAAAGTCGTTTTTCTTGTATAAACACATTTAGCTATCGATATTGAAATGCTTCAAAACATTAGTTTAACATATTTAGTTAATAAACATTTTTTAGCTTACTGAAGTCTTCATAAAGCCTTAAAGGTATAACGGCAGTGCATTTAGAAGAATTCCGTAATGTTGTAATTTTATATTTAGGTATAAAGTCGCTTTTCTTGTATTTACACATTTAGCAGTCGATATCGAAATGCTTCAAACCATTAGTTTAACATATTTAAAATAATTAACCTTCTTTAACGTATTGAAGGTGACATAAAGCCATGGCGGCATAACGGCAGTGCCTGTAGAAGAATTCCGTAATCTTATATTTAGGTATAAAGTCGATTTTCTTGTATATACTCATTTATCAATCGATATAGAAATGCTTCAAATCATTAGTTTAATATATTTAAGTTAATAAAGCTTCTTTAACGCACTGAAAATAACACAAAGCCATGGCGGCATAACGGCAGTGCATGTAGAAGAATTCCGTAATCTTATATTTAGGTATAAAGTCGATTTTCTTGTATATACACATTTAGCAATCAATATCGAAATGCTTCAAATCATTAGTTTAACATATTTAAGTTAATAAACCTTCTTTAATGCACTGAAGTCTTCATAAAGCCTTAACGGTATAACTGCAGCGCATTTAGAAGAATTCCGTTTTCTTATATTTAGGTATAAAGTCGATTTTGTTGTATATACGCATTTAGCAATCGATACCGAAATGCTTCAGCTCATAAGTTTAACATATTTAAGTTAATAAACCTTCTTTAACGAACTGAAGTTTGCATATAACCATGATGGTATAACGGCAGTGCATGTAGAAGAATTCCGTAATCTTATATTTAGGTATAAAGTCGATTTTCTTGTATGTACGCATTTAGCAAGCGATATCGAAATGCTTCAAATTATTAGTTTAACATATTTAAGTTAATTAACCTTCTTTAACGTATTGAAGTTGATATAAAGCCATGGCGGCATAACGGCAGTGCATTTAGATGAACTTCGTAACCTTATATTTAGGTATAAATTCGATTTTCTTGTATATACACATTAAGCAATCGATAAAGAAAAGTTTCAAATCGAAAGTTTAACATATTTAAGGTTATTAACCTTCTTTATCTTACTGCAGTTTACATAAAGCCATAACGGTATAACGGCAGTGCATTTGGAAGAATTCCGTAATCTTATATTAAGGTAAAAAGTCGTTTTTGTGGTATATACACATTAAGCAATCGATATCGAAATGCTTCAGCTCATAAGTTTAACATATTTAAGTTAATAAATCTTCTTTAACGATCTGAAGTTGGCATATAGCCATGGCGGCATAACGGCAGTGCATGTAGAAGAATTCCATAATCTCATATTTTGGTATAGGGTCGATTTTCTTGTATATACACATTTAGCTATCGATATCGAAATGCTTCAAATCATTAGTTTAACATATTAAGTTAATAAACGTTTTTTAGCTTACCGAAGTCTACATAGAGCCTTAACGGTATAACGGCAGTGCATTTAGAAGAACTCCGTAATGTTATAATTTTATATTCAGGTATAAAGTCGATTTTCTTCTATTTACACATTTAGCAATCGATATCGAAATGCTTCAAACCATTATTTTAACATATTTACAATAATGAACCTTCTTTAACGTATTGAAGTTGATATAGAACCATGGCGGCATAACGACAGTACATGTAGAAGAATTCCGTAATCTTATATTTAGGTATAAAGTCGATTTTCTTGTATACAGATATTTCGCAATCGATATCGAAATGCTTCAGATAACAAGTTTAACATATTTAAGTTAATAAACCTCCTTTAGCGAACTGAAATTGACATATTAAGGTATAAAGTCGATTTTTTTTGTACATACACATTAAGCAATCGATATCGAAATGCTTCAAATCATTAGTTTAACATATTTAAGTTAATTAACCTTCTTTAACGTAATGAAGGTGATATAAAGCCATGGCTGCATAACTACAGTGCATGTAGAAGAATTTCGTAATCTTATATTAAGGTATATAGTCGATTTTCTTATATTTACACATTTAGCAGTCGATATCAAAAATCTTCAAATCATTAGTTTAACATAATTAAGTTAATTAACCTTCTTAACGTATTGAAGTTGATATAAAGCCATGGCGGCATAACGGCAGTGCATTTAGAAGAAGTCTGTAGTCTTATATTTAGGTATAAAGTCGGTTTTCTTGTATATGCACATTTGGCAAGCGATATCGAAATGCTTCAAATCATTAGTTTAACATATTTAAGTTAATTAACCTTCTTTAACGTATTGAAGTTGATATAAAGCCATGGTGGCATAACGACAGTTTATTTGGGTGAATTCCGTAATCTTTTATTTAGGTACAAAATCGATTTTCTTGTATATACACATTTAGCAATCGATATCGAAATGCTTCAAATCATTAGTTTAACATATTTAAAATAATTAAACTTCTTTAACGTATTGAAGTTGATATAAAGCCATGGCGGCATAACGACAGTACATTTGGAAGAATTCCGTAATCTCATATTTAGGTATAAAGTCGATTTTCTTGTATTTACACATTTAGTAGTCGATATCGAAATGCTTCAAATTGTTAGTTTAACATATTTAAGTTAATTAACCTTCTTTAACGTATTGAAGTTGATATAAAGCCATGGCGGCATAACGACAGTACATTTGGAAGAATTCCGTTATCTCATATTTAGGTATAAAGTCGATTTTGTTGTATATACTTATTTAGCAATCGATATCGAAATGCTTCAAATCATTAGTTTAACATATTTAAGTTAATTAACCTTCTTTAACGTAATGAAGGTGATATAAAGCCATGGCTGCATAACTACAGTGCATGTAGAAGAATTTCGTAATCTTATATTAAGGTATATAGTCGATTTTCTTATATTTACACATTTAGCAGTCGATATCGAAAATCTTCAAATCATTAGTTTAACATAATTAAGTTAATTAACCTTCTTAACGTATTGAAGTTGATATAAAGCCATGGCGGCATAACGGCAGTGCATTTAGAAGAAGTCTGTAGTCTTATATTTAGGTATAAAGTCGGTTTTCTTGTATATACACATTTAGCAAGCGATATTGAAATGCTTCAAATTATTAGTTTAACATATTTTAGTTAATTAACCTTCTTAACGTATTGAAGTTGATATAAAGCCATGGCGGCATAACGGCAGTGCATTTAGAAGAAGTCTGTAGTCTTATATTTAGGTATAAAGTCGGTTTTCTTGTATATACACATTTAGCAATCGATAACGAAATGTTTTAAATCATAAGTTTAACATATTTAAGTTAATTAATCCTCTTTATCTTACTGAAAACTACAAAAGCCATAACGGCAGTATATTAAGTTGAATTCCGTAATCTTTTATTTAGGTATAAAATCGATTTTGTTGTGTATACACATTTAGCAAACGATATCGAAATGCTTCAGCTCATAAGTTTAAAATATTTAAAATAATTAACCTTCTTTAACGTATTGAAGTTGATACAAAGCCATGGCGGCATAACGACAGTACATTTGGAAGAATTCCCTAATCTTATAATTAGGTATAAAGACGAATTTCTTGTATATACACATTTAGCAATCGATATCGAAATGCTTCAAATCATTAGTTTAACATTTTTAAGTTAATAAACCTTCTTTAACGCACTGAAGTCTACATAAAGCCTCAACGGTATAACTGCACTGCATTTAGAAGAATTCCGTAATCTTATATTAAGGTATAAATTCGACTTTCTTGTATATACTCATTTAGCAAGCGATATCGAAATGCTTCAAATCACTAGTTTAACATATTTAAGTTAATTAATCCTCTTTAACGTATTGAAGTTGATATAAAGCCTTGGCGGCATAACGACAGTACATTTGGAAGAATTCCGTAATCTTATGTTAAGGTATAAAATCGATTTTCTTGTGTATACACATTTAGCAATCTAAATCTAGTCTACATAAAACCTTATCGGTGTAACTGCACTGCATTTAGAAGATTTCCGTTATCATATATTTAGGTATAAAGTCGATTTTCTTGTATATATATATTTCGCAATCGATATCGAAATGCTTCAGATAACTGGTTTAACATATTTAAGTTAATAAACTTCCTTTAGCGAACTGAAGTTGACATATTTAGGTATAAAGTCGATTTTCTTGTACATACACATTTAGCAATCGATACCGAAATGCTTCAAACCATAAGTTTAAAATATTTAAAATAATTAACCTTCTTTAACGTATTGAAGTTGATACAAAGCCATGGCGGCATAACGACGGTACATTTGGAAGAATTCCCTAATCTTATAATTAGGTATAAAGTCGAATTTCTTGTATATACACATTTAGCAGTCGATATCGAAATGCTTCAAACCATTAGCTTAACATATTTAAAATAATTAACCTTCTTTAACGTATTGAAGTTGATACAAAGCCATGGCGGCATAACGACAGTACATTTGGAAGAATTCCCTTATTTTATATTTAGGTATAAAGTCGATTTTCTTGAGTATATGCATTTAGCAATCGATATCAAGATGCTTCAAATCATTAGTTTAACATATTTAAGTTAATAAACCTTCTTTAACGCACTGAAGTCTACATAAAGCCTTAACGGTATAACTGCACTGCATTTAGAAGAATTCCGTTATCTTATATTTAGGTATAAATTCGATTTTCTTGTATATACTCATTAGCAAGCGATATCGAAATGCTTCAAATCATTAGTTTAACATATTTAAGTTAATTAACCTTCTTTAACGTAATGAAGGTGATATAAAGCCATGGCGGCATAACGACAGTGCATTTAGAAGAATTCCGTAATCTTATATTTAGGTATAGAGTCGATTTTGTTGTATATACGCATTTAGCAATCGACATCGAAATGCTTCAAATCATTAATTTAACATATTTAAGTTAATTAACCTTCTTTAACGTACTGAAGTTGATATAAAGCCATGGCGGCATAACGACAGTACATTTGGAAAAATTCCGTAATCTTATGTTAAGGTATAAATTCGATTTTCTTTTATTTACACATTAAGCAAGCGATATCGAAATGCTTCAAATCATTAGTTTAACATATTTAAGTTAATTAACCTTCTTTAACGTATTGAAGTTGATACAAAGCCATAACGGCAGTGCATTTGGAAGAATTCCGTAGTCTTATATTTAGGTATGTAGTCGAGTTTCTTGGATTTACACATTTGGGAATCGATATCGAAAATCTTCAAATAACTGGTTTAGCATATTTAGGTTAATTAACCTTCTTTATCTTACTGAAGTTTAAATAAAGCCATAACGGCAGTATATTTGAGTGAATTCCGTAATCTTTTATTTTGGTATAAAATCGATTTTCTTGTATACACACATTAAGCAATCGATATCGAAATGCTTCAACTCATTAGTTTAACATATTTAAGTTAATAAACCTTCTTTAACGATCTGAAGTTGGCATAACGGCAGTGGATGTAGAAGAATTCCTTAATCTTGTATTTAGGTATAAAGTCGATTTTGTTGTATATACGCATTTAGCAATCGATATCGAAATGCTTCAACTCATTAGTTTAACATATTTAAGTTAAAAAACCTTCTTTAACGATCTGAAGTTGGCATAACGACAGTGCATTTAGAAGAATTCCGTTATCTCATATTTAGGTATAAATTCGATTTTCTTGTACATACACATTTAGCAATCGATATCGAAATGCTCAGATCATTAGTTTAACATATTTAAGTTAATAAACCTTCTTTAACGTACTGAAATTTATATAAAGCCATAACGGCAGTGCATTTAGAAGAATTACGTAATCTTATATTTAGGAATAAAGTCGATTTTCTTGTATATACGCATTGTCCAATCGATTCTGAAATGCTTCAAATCATTAGTTTAACATATTTAAGTTAATAAACCTTCTTTAACGAACTGTAGTTAACATAAAGCCTTCACGGTATAACTGCAGAGCATTTAGAAGAATTCCGTATTCTTATATTTAGGTATAAAGTCGATTTTCTTGTATATGCTCATTTAGCTATCGATATCGAAATGCTTCAAATCATTAATTTAACATATTTAAGCTAATAAACCTTCTTTAACGAACAGAAGTTAACATAAAGCCATAACAGCATAACGGCAGTGCATTTAGAAGAATTCCGTAATCTTATATTTAGGTATAAAGTCGATTTTCTTGTATGTACACATTTAGCAACGATATCGAAATGCTTCAGATTATTAGTTTAACATATTTAAGTTAATTAACGATCTTTAACGTATTGAAGTTGATATAAAGCCATGGCGGCATAACGGCAGTGCATTTAGAAGAATTTCGTAATCTTATATTTAGGTATAAATTCGATTTTCTTGTATATACACATTAAGCAATCGATAACGAAATGCTTCAAATCGATAGTTTAATATATCCAAGGTTATTAACCTTCTTTATCTTACTGAAGTTTACATAAAGCCATAACGGTATAACGGCAGTGCATTTGGAAGAATTCCGTAGTCTTATATTTAGGTATAAATTTGATTTTCTTGTATGTACACATTTAGCAATCGACATCGAAATGCTTCAAATCATTAGCTTAACATATTCAAGTTAATTAACCCTCTCTGTCTTACTGAAGTCTACATAAAGCCTTAACGGCATAACGGCAGTGCATTTAGAAGAATTCCTTTATCTTATATTTAGGTATGAATTCGATTTTCTTGTATGTACACATTTAGCAAGCGATATCGAAATGCTTCAAATTATTAGTTTAACATATTTAAGTTAATTAACCTTCTTTAACGTATTGACGTTGATATAAAGCCATGGCGGCATAACGGCAGTGCATTTAGAAGAATTTCGTAATCTTATATTTAGGTATAAATTCGATTTTCTTGTATATACACATTAAGCAATCGATAACGAAATGTTTCAAATCGATAGTTTAACATATTTAAGTAATAACCTTCTTTACACGAAGTTAATAAAGCCATAACGATAACGGCAGTTTTAAACCGTAATCTTATATTTAGGTAAAAGTCGATTTTCTTGTATTACACATTGCAACGATTCGAAATGCTTCACATAAGTTTAACATATTTAAGTTAATAAATCCTTTAACGATTGAAGTTGATAAAAGCCATGCGGTATAACGGCAGTGCATTTGGAAGAATTCCGTAATCTTATATTTAGGTATAAATTCGATTTTCTTGTATGTAACATTAGCAATGATAACGAAATGCTAAATAGTTAAATATCCAATTATTCCTTCTTTATTGCGTTACAAAAGCCATAGGATCGCGTGCATTTGGGAATGTAGTCTTAAAGGTATAAATTTGATTTTTTGTAACACATTAGAAATCGAACGAAATGCTTCAAATCTGTTAACGATCTTAAGTTGATTCCCCTGCTTATGAAGCTACATAAAGGCCTTCGGCATAACGGCAGTGCATTTAGAAGAATTCCTACTTATTTTGGTAAATTCGTTTTCTTTAGTAACTTTCAAGATGAAATGTCAAAAGCATATTTAATTTTCTCTTTAACGTATTGACGTTGATATAGTCGCAAAACGGCTGCTTTGAAAATTCTAATCTTATATTTAGGTATAAATTCGATTTTCTTGTATATACACATTAAGCAATCGATAACGAAATGTTTCACATCGATAGTTTAACATATTTAAGGTTATTAACCATCTTTATCTTACTGAAGTCCACATAAAGCCTTAACGGCATAACGGCAGTGCATTTAGAAGAATTCCGTTATCATATATTTAGGTATGAATTCGATTTTCTTGTATGTACACATTTAGCAAGCGATATCGAAATGCTTCAAATTATTAGTTTAACATATTTAAGTTAATTAACCTTCTTTAACGTATTGAAGTTTATATAAAGCCATGGCGGCATAACGGCAGTGCATTTAGAAGAATTCTGTAATCTCATATTTAGGTATAGAGTCGATTTTCTTGTATATACACATTTAGCAATCGATATCGAAATTCTTCAAATAATTAGTTTAACATATTTAAGTTAATTAACCTTCTTTAACGTATTGAAGTTGATATAAAGCCATGGCGGCATAACGGCAGTGCATTTAGAAGAATTCTGTAATCTCATATTTAGGTATAAAGTCGATTTTCTTGTAAATACACATTTAGCTATCGATATCGAGATGCTTCAAATCATTAGTTTAACATATTTAAGTTATAAAACCTTCTTTTTCTTACTGAAGTTTACGTAAAGCCATAACGGTATAGCGGCTGTGCATTTGGAAGATTTCCGTAACCTTATATTTAGGTATAAAGTCCATTTTCCTGTATATATATATTTCGCAATCGATATCGAAATGCTTCAGATAACTGGTTTAACATATTTAAGTTAATAAACTTCCTTTAGCGAACTGAAGTTGACATATTTAGGTATAAAGTCGATTTTGTTGTATATACGCATTTAGCAATCGATATCGAAATGCTTCAAATCATCAGTTTAACATATATTGTTAATAAACATTTTTTAGCTTACTGAAGTCTACATAAAGCCTTAACGGTATAAAGGCAGTGCATTTAGAAGAATTTAGTAGTGTTATAATTTTAAATCTAGGTATAAAATCGATTTTCTTGTATTTACACATTTAGCAATCGATATCGAAATGCTTCAAATCATTAGTTTAACATATTTAAGTTAATTAACCTTCTTTAACGTACTGAAGGCGATATAAAGCCGTGGCTGCATAACGACAGTGCATGTAGACGAATTTCGTAATCTTATATTTAGGTATATAGTCGATTTGCTTATATTAACAAATTTAGCAGTCGATATCGAAAATCTTCAAATCATTAGTTTAACATATTTAAGTTAATTAACCTTCTTTAACGAATTGAAGTTGATATAAAGCCATGGCGGCATAACGACAGTGCATTTAGAGGAATTCCGTAATCTTATATTTAGGTATAAAGTCGATTTTGTTGTATATACGCATTTAGCAATCGATATCGAAATGCTTCAAATCATTAGTTTAACATATTTTGTTAATAAACATTTTTTAGCTTACTGAAGTCTACATAAAGCCTTAACGGTATAAAGGCAGTGCATTTAGAAGAATTTAGTAGTGTTATAGTTTTAAATCTAGGTATAAAATCGATTTCCTTGTATTTACACATTTAGCAATCGATATCGAGATGGTTCAACTCATTAGTTTAACATATTTAAGTAAATATACCTTCTTTAACGATCAGAAGTTTTCATATAGCCATGATGGCATAACGGCAGTGCATGTAGAAGAATTCCGTAATCTTATATTTAGGTATAAAGTCGATTTTCTTGTATATACACATTAAGCTATCTTAACATATTTTGTTAATAAACATTTTTTAGCTTACTGAAGTCTACATAAAGCCTTAACGGTATAACGGCAGTGCATTTAGAAGAATTTAGTAATGTTATAATTTTAAATCTAGGTATAAAATCGATTTTCTTGTATTTACACATTTAGCAATCGATATCGAAATGCTTCAAACCATTAGTTTAACATATTTAAGTTAATAAACCTTCTTTAGCGTAATGAAGGTTATATAAAGACATGGCGGCATAACGACAGTGCCTGTAGAAGAATTCCGTAATCTTATATTTAGGTATAAAGTTGATTTTCTTGTATAAATACATTTTGCAATCGATATCGAAATGCTTCAGATAACTGGTTTAACATATTTAAGTTAATAAACCTCCTTTAGTGAACTGAAGATGGCATAAAGCCATAACGGCACTGCATTTGGAAGAATTCCGTAGTCTTATATTTATGCATAAAGTCGATTTTCTTGTATATACACATTTTGCAATCGATATCAAAATGCTTCAAATAACTGGTTTAGCATATTTAAGTTAATTAACCTTCTTTAACGTACTGAAATTTATATAAAGCCATAACGGCATAACGGCAGTGCATTTAGAAGAATTCCGTAATCTTATATTTAGGTATAAAGTCGATTTTTTTTGTACATACACATTTAGCAATCGAAAATCGAAATGCTTCAAATCCTTAGTTTAACATATTTAAGTTAATAAACCTTCTTTAGCGTAATGAAGGTTATATAAAGCCATGGCGGCATAACGACAGTGCATGTAGAAGAATTCCGTATTCTTATATTTAGATATATAGTCGATTTTCTTGTATTTACACATTTAGCAATCGAAATCGAAAATCTTAAAATCATTAGTTTAACATATTTAAGTTAATTAACCTTCTTTAACGTAATGAAGGTGATATAAAGCCATGGCGGCATAACGACAGTGCATTTAGAAAAATTCCGTAATCTTATATTTAGGTATAAAGAAGATTTTCTTGTATATATGCATTTAGCAATCGATTTCGAGATGCCTCAAATAACTGGTTTAACATATTTAATTTAATAAACCTTCTTTAACGAACAGAGGTTAACATAAAGCCACAACGGCATAACGGCAGTGCATTTAGAAGAATTCCGTAATCTTATATTTAGGTATTAAGTTGATTTTCTTGTATACACACATCTAGCAGTCGATATCGAAATGCTTCAAATCATTAGTTTAACATATTTAGGTTAAATAACCATCATAATCTTACTGAAGTCTACAAAAGCCTTAACGGCATAATGGCAGTGCATTAAGAAGAATTACGTAATCTTATATTTAGGTTTAAAGTCAATTTTCTTGTATATACACATTTAGCAATCGATATCGAAACGCTTCACATAACTGGTTTAGCATATTTTGGTTAATTAACCCCCTCTATCTTACTGAAGTTTACATAAAGCCATAACGGCATATCGGCAGTATGTTTGGGTGAATTCCGTAATCTTATATTTAGGTATGAATTCGATTTTCTTGTATATACACATTTAGCAATCGATATGGAAATGCTTCAACCCATAAGTTTAACATATTTAAGTTAATAAACCTTCTTTAACGAACTGAAGTTGGCATAAAGCCATGGCGGCATAACGACAGTGCATGTAGAAGAATTCCGTTATCTTATATCTAGGTATAAAGCCGATTTTCTTGTATTTACACAATTAGCAATCGATCTCGATATGCTTCAAATCATTAGTTTAACATATTTAAGATAGTAAATTTCTGTAACTTATTGAAGGTGATATAAAGCCATGGCAGCATAACGACAGTACATTTGGAAGAAAGCCGTAATCTTATATTTAGGTATAAACTCGATTTTCTTGTATATATGCATTTAGCAATCGATATCGATATGCTTCAAATCATTAATTTAACATATTTAAGCTAATAAACCTTCTTTAACGAACAGAAGTTAACATAAAGCCATAACAGCATAACGGCAGTGCATTTAGAAGAATTCCGTAATCTTATATTTAGGTATATAGTCGATTTTCTTGTATGTACACATTTAGCAAGCGATATCGAAATGCTTCAAATTATTAGTTTAACATATTTAAGTTAATTAACCTTCTTTAACGTATTGAAGTTGATATAAAGCCATGGCGGCATAACGCAGTGCATTTAGAAGAATTTCGTAATCTTATATTTAGGTATAAATTCGATTTTCTTGTATATACACATTAAGCAATCGATAACGAAATGCTTCAAACCGATAGTTTAATATATCCAAGGTTATTAACTTCCTTTATCTTACTGAAGTTTACATAAAGCCATAACGGTATAACCGCAGTGCATTTGGAAGAATTCCGTAGTCTTATATTTAGGTATAAATTTGATTTTCTTGTATGCACACATTTAGCAATCGATATCGAAATGCTTCAAATCATTAGTTTAACATATTTAAGTTAATAAACCTTCTTTAATCACTGAAGTCTTCATAAAGCCATAACGGTATAACTGCAGCGCATTTAGAAGAATTCCGTATTCTTATATTTAGGTATAAAGTCGATTTTGTTGTATATACGCATTTAGCAATCGACATCGAAATGCTTCAAATCATTAGTTTAACATATTCAAGTTAATTAACCCTCTCTGTCTTACTGAAGTCTACATAAAGCCTTAACGGCATAACGGCAGTGCATTTAGAAGAATTCCGTTATCTTATATTTAGGTATGAATTCGATTTTCTTTTATGTACACATTTAGCAAGCGATATCGAAATGCTTCAAATTATTAGTTTAACATATTTAAGTTAATTAACCTTCTTTAACGTATTGAAGTTGATATAAAGCCATGGCAGCATAACGGCAGTGCATTTAGAAGGATTTCGTAATCTTATATTTAGGTATAAATTCGATTTTCTTATATATACACATTAAGCAATCGATAACGAAATGTTTCAAATCGATAGTTTAACATATTTAAGGTTATTAACCTTCTTTATCTTACTGAAGTTTACATAAAGCCATAACGGTATAACGGCAGTGCATTTGGAAGAATTCCGTAATCTTATATTAAGGTAAAAAGTCGTTTTTGTGGTATATACACATTAAGCAATCGATATCGAAATGCTTCAGCTCATAAGTTTAACATATTTAAGTTAATAAATCTTCTTTAACGATCTGAAGTTGGCATATAGCCATGGCGGCATAACGGCAGTGCATGTAGAAGAATTCCGTAATCTCATATTTAAGTATAAGGTCGATTTTCTTGTATATACACATTTAGCTATCGATATCGAAATGCTTCAAATCATTAGTTTAACATATTAAGTTAATAAACGTTTTTTAGCTTACTGAAGTCTACATAGAGCCTTAACGGTATAACGCCAGTGCATTTAGAAGAATTCCGTAATGTTATAATTTTATATTCAGGTATAAAGTCGATTTTCCTATATCTACACATTAAGCAATCGATATCGAAATGCTTCAAACCATTAGTTTAACATATTTAAAATAATTAACCTTCTCTAACGTATTGAAGTTGATATAGAACCATGGCGGCATAACGACAGTAGATGTGGAAGAATTCCGTAATCTTATATTTAGGTATAAAGTCGATTTTCTTGTATATAGATATTTCGCAATCGATATCGAAATGCTTCAAACCATTAGTTTAACATATTTAAAATAATTAACCTTCTTTAACGTATTGAAGTTTATATAGAACCATGGCGGCATAACGACAGTACATGTGGAAGAATTCCGTAATCTTATATTTAGGTATAAAGTCGATTTTCTTGTATATAGATATTTCGCAATCGATATCGAAATGCTTCAGATAACAAGTTTAACATATTTAAGTTAATAAACCTTCTTTAACGATCTGAAGTTGGCATACAGCCATGGGGGAATAACGGCAGTGCATTTAGAAGAATTCCGTTATCTTATATTTAGGTATAAATTCGATTTTCTTGTATATACACATTTATCAATCGATATCGAGATGCTTCAAATGATTAGTTTAACATATTTAAGTTAATAAACCTTCTTTTTCTTACTGTAGTTTACGTAAAGCCATAACGGTATAACGGCAGTGCATTTGGAAGAGTTCCGAAACCTTATATTTAGGAATAAAGTCGATTTTGTTGTATATACACATTTAGCAATCGATATCGAGATTCTTCAACTCATAAGTTTAACATATTTAAGTTAATAAACCTTCTTTTTCTTACTGAAGTTTACGTAAGGCCATAACGGCTCATAAGTTTAACACATTTAAGTTAATAAACCTTCTTTAACGATCTGAAGTTGGCATATAGCCATGGCGGAATAACGGCAGTGCATTTAGAAGAATTCCGTTATCTTATATTTAGGTATAAATTCGATTTTCTTGTATATACACATTTATCAATCGATATCGAGATGCTTCAAATCATTAGTTTAACATATTTAAGTTAATAAACCTTCTTTTTCTTACTGAAGTTTACGTAAAGCCATAACGGTATAACGGCAGTGCATTTGGAAGAGTTCTGAAACCTTATATTTAGGAATAAAGTAGATTTTGTTGTATATACACATTTAGCAATCGATATCGAGATTCTTCAACTCATAAGTTTAACATATTTAAGTTAATAAACCTTCTTTAACGATCTGAAGTTGGCATAAACCCATGGCGGCATAACCACAGTACATTTGGAAGAATTCCGTAGTCTTATATTTAGGTATAAAGTCGATTTTCTTGTATATGTGCATTAAGCAATCGATATCGAAATGCTTCAAATAACTGGTTTAACATATTTAAGTTAATAAACCTTCTTTAACGAACTGAAAATAAATCCACAACTGCATAACGGCAGTGCATTTAGAAGAATTCCGTTATCGTATATTAATGTATAAAGTCGATTTTCTTGCATATACACATTTAGCAATCGATATCGAGATGCTTCAACTCATAAGTTTAACATATTTAAGTTAATAAACCTTCTTTAACGAACGGAAGTTGGTTTAAAGCCATGGCGGCATAACGGCGGTGCATGTAGAAGAATTCCGTTAACTTATATTTAGGTATAAAGTCGATTTTCTTGTATATACACATTTAGCAATCGATATCGGGATGCTTCAAATCATTAGTTTAACATATTTAAGTTAATAAACCTTCCTTTTCTTACTGAAGTTTACGTAAAGCCATAACGGTATAACGGCAGTGCATTTGGAAGAGTTCTGAAACCTTATATTTAGGAATAAAGTAGATTTTGTTGTATATACACATTTAGCAATCGATATCGAGATTCTTCAACTCATAAGTTTAACATATTTAAGTTAATAAACCTTCTTTAACGATCTGAAGTTGGCATAAACCCATGGCGGCATAACCACAGTACATTTGGAAGAATTCCGTAGTCTTATATTTAGGTATAAAGTCGATTTTCTTGTATATGTGCATTAAGCAATCGATATCGAAATGCTTCAAATAACTGGTTTAACATATTTAAGTTAATAAACCTTCTTTAACGAACTGAAAATAAATCCACAACTGCATAACGGCAGTGCATTTAGAAGAATTCCGTTATCGTATATTAATGTATAAAGTCGATTTTCTTGCATATACACATTTAGCAATCGATATCGAGATGCTTCAACTCATAAGTTTAACATATTTAAGTTAATAAACCTTCTTTAACGAACGGAAGTTGGTTTAAAGCCATGGCGGCATAACGGCGGTGCATGTAGAAGAATTCCGTTAACTTATATTTAGGTATAAAGTCGATTTTACGTAAGGCCATAACGGTATTTGGAAGAGTTCTGAAACCTTATATTTAGGAATAAAGTAGATTTTGTTGTATATACACATTTAGCAATCGATATCGAGATTCTTCAACTCATAAGTTTAACATATTTAAGTTAATAAACCTTCTTTAACGATCTGAAGTTGGCATAAACCCATGGCGGCATAACCACAGTACATTTGGAAGAATTCCGTAGTCTTATATTTAGGTATAAAGTCGATTTTCTTGTATATGTGCATTAAGCAATCGATATCGAAATGCTTCAGATAACTGGTTTAACATATTTAAGTTAATAAACCTTCTTTAACGAACTGAAAATAAATCCACAACTGCATAACGGCAGTGCATTTAGAAGAATTCCGTTATCGTATATTAATGTATAAAGTCGATTTTCTTGCATATACACATTTAGCAATCGATATCGAGATGCTTCAACTCATAAGTTTAACATATTTAAAATAATAAACCTTCTTTAACGAACGGAAGTTGGTTTAAAGCCATGGCGGCATAACCGCAGTGCATGAAGAAGAATTCCGTAATCTTATAACTATTTAGGTATAAAGTCGATTTTTTTGTATATACGCATTTAGCAGTCGACATCGAAATGCTTCAAATCATTAGTTTAACATATTTAAGTTAATTAGCCTCCTTAATCGTAATGAAGGTGATATAAAGCCATGGCGGCATAACGACAGTACATTTGGAAGTATTCCATAATCTTATGTTTAGATATAAATTCGATTTTCTTGTATATACGCATTTAGCAAGCGATATCGAAATGCTTCAAGTCATTAGTTTACCAAATTTAAGTTATTTAACCTTCTTTAACGTATTGAAGTTGATATAAAGCCATGGCGGCATAACGGCAGTGCTTTTGGGAAATGAATTTCGTAATCTTATATTTAGGTATAAATTCGATTTTCTTGTATATACACATTAAGCAATCGAAAATCGAAATGTTTCAAATCATAGTTTAGCATTTTTAAAGGGTTTTTAAAACCTTCTTTATCGTAACTGAAGTTTACATAAATCCCTTAAACGGTATAACGGCAGTACATTTGGAAGAATTCCGTAATCTTATATTAAGGAAATAAAGTCGCTTTTGTTGTATATTCACATTAAGCAATCGATATCGAAATGCTTCAGCTCATAAGTTTAACATATTTAAGTTAATAAATCTTCTTTAACAAATCTGAAGTTGGCAAAATAGCCATGGCGGCATAACGGCAGTGCATGTAGAAGAATTCCGTAATCTCATATTTAGGTAAAAAGGTCGATTTTCTTGTATATACACATTTAGCTATCGATATCGAGATGCTTCAAATCATTAGTTTAACATTTTTAATGTTAAAAAACCCGTTTTTTAGCTTACTGAAGTCTACATAAGAGCCTTAACGGTATAACGGCAGTGCATTTAGAAGAATTCCTTTGATAATTTTATATTTAGGTATAAAGTCGATTTTCTTGTATTTACACATTTAGCAATCGATATCGAATTGCTTCAAACCATTAGTTTGACATTTTTAAAAGTTAATTAACCTTCTTTTACGTATTGAAGTTGATATAAACCATGGCGGCATAACGACAGTACATTTGGAAGAATTCCGTAATCTTATATTTAGGTATAAAGTCGATTTTCTTGTATTTACACATTTAGCAATCGATATCGAAATGCTTCAAACCATTAGTTTAACATTTTTAAAAGTTAATTAACCTTCTTTAACGATTGAAGTTTATATAAACCCATGGCGGCATAACGACAGTACATGTGGAAGAATTCCGTAATCTTATATTTAGGTATAAAGTCGATTTTCTTGTATATAGATATTTCGCAATCGATATCGAAATGCTTCAAATAACAAGTTTAACATATTTAAGTTAATAAACCTTCTTTAACAAATCTGAAGTTGGCAAAACAGCCATGGGGGCATAACGGCAGTGCATTTAGAAGAATTCCGTTATCTTATATTTAGGTATAAATTCGATTTTCTTGTATATACACATTTAGCAATCGATATCGAGATTCTTCAACTCATAAGTTTAACATATTTAAGTTAATAAACCTTCTTTTTTAAACTGTAGTTGGTAAAGCCATGGCGGTATAAGGGCCCAGTGCATTTGGAAGAATTTCGTAGATCTTATATTTAGGAATAAAGTCGATTTTGTTGTATATACACATTTAGCAATCGATATCGAGATTCTTCAACTCATAAGTTTAACATATTTAAGTTAATAAACCTTCTTTAACGACTGAAGTTGATAAAGCCATAACGGATAACGGCAGTGCATTTAGAAGAATTCCGTTATCGTATATTAATGTATAAAGTCGATTTTCTTGTATATACACATTTAGCAATCGATATCGAGATGCTTCAACTCATAAGTTTAACATATTTAAGTTAATAAACCTTCTTTAACGAACGGAAGTTGGTTTAAAGCCATGGCGGCATAACGGCAGTGCATGTAGAAGAATTCCGTTAACTTATATTTAGGTATAAAGTCGATTTTCTTGTATATACACATTTAGCAATCGATATCGAATGCTTCAAATCATTAAGTTTAACATATTTAAGTTAATAACCTTCTTTCGTGAAGTGGTTTAAACCATGCGGCATAACCAGTAAGAAGAATTCCATATCTTATTTTAGTATAAATCGATTTTTTTGTATATAGCATTTAGCAGCGAATCGAAATGCTTCAAGTCATTGTTACCAATTAAGTTATTACCTCTTAACGTATGAAGTAATAAACTGCATAACGCAGTCATTTAGGAATTCCTATCTATATTTAGTATAAATTCGATTTTCTTGTATATACACATTTAGCAATCGATAACGAAATGTTTCAAATCATAGTTTAACATATTTAAGTTAATAAACCTTCTTTATCTTACTGAAGTTGACATAAAGCCATAACGGTATAACGGCAGTGCATGTAGAAGAATTCCGTAATCTTATATTTAGGTATAAAAGTCGATTTTCTTGTATATTACACATTTAGCAATCGATATCGAAATGCTTCAGCTCATAAGTTTAACATATTTAAGTTAATAAACCTTCTTTAACGATCTGAAGTTGGCATATAGCCATGCGGCATAACGGCAGTGCATGTAGAAGAATTCCGTAATTATATTTAGGTATAAAGTCGATTTTCTTGTATATACACATTTAGCAATCGATATCGAAATGCTTCAAATCATTAGTTTAACATATTTAAGTTAATAAACTTCTTTAACGTACTGAAGTTGACATAAAGCCATGGCGGCATAACGACAGTACATTTGAAGAATTCCGTATGTTATAATTTTATATTTAGGTATAAAGTCGATTTTCTTGTATATATACATTTAGCAATCGATATCGAAATGCTTCAAATAGTTTACATATTTAAAATAAACCATCTTTTACGTATTGAAGTTAATAAACCATCCTGCATAACGACAGTCATGAAGAATTCCGTATCTTATATTTAGGTATAAAGTCGATTTTCTTGTATTACACATTTAGCAATCGATATCGAAATGCTTCAAATCATTAGTTTAACTATATTTAAGAATAATTAAACCTTCTTTAACGTATGTGAAGTTGGTACTTAAAGCTATGGCGGCATAACGACAGTACATTTGGAAGAATTCCGAATCTTATATTTAGGTATAAAGTCGATTTTGTTGTATATACGCATTTAGCAATCGATATCGAAATGCTTCAATCATTAGTTTAACATATTTAAGTTAATAAACCTTCTTTAACGATCTGAAGTTGGCATACAGCCATGGGGGAATAACGGCAGTGCATTTAGAAGAATTCCGTTATCTTATATTTAGGTATAAAGTCGATTTTCTTGTATATACACATTTAGCAATCGATATCGAGATGCTTCAAATCATAGTTTAACATATTTAAGTTAATAAACCTTCTTTTTCTTACTGTAGTTTACGTAAAGCCATAACGGTATAACGGCAGTGCATTTGGAAGAATTTCGTAACTTATATTTAGGAATAAAGTCGATTTTGTTGTATATACACATTTAGCAATCGATATCGAGATGCTTCAACTCATAAGTTTAACATATTTAAGTTAATAAACCTTCTTTAAAGAACTGAAAATAAATCCACAACTGCATAACGGCAGTGCATTTAGAAGAATTCCGTTATCGTATATTAATGTATAAAGTCGATTTTCTTGTATATACACATTTAGCAATCGATACCGAGATGCTTCAACTCATAAGTTTAACATATTTAAGTTAATAAACCTTCTTTAAAGAACGGAAGTTGGTTTAAAGCCATGGCGGCATAACGGCAGTGCATGTAGAAGAATTCCGTTAACTTATATTTAGGTATAAAGTCGATTTTCTTGTATATACACATTTAGCAATCGATATCGATATGCTTCAAATCATTAGTTTAACATATTTAAGTTAAGTATTCTTTTTTTTCTTACTAAAGGTTACATAAAGCCATAACGGTATAACGGCAGTGCATTTCCAAGAACTCAGTAGTCTTATATTTAGGTATAAAGTCGGTTTTCTTGTATATCCACATTTAGCAATCGATAACGAAATGTTTCAAATCATTAGTTTAACATATTTAAGTTAATAAACTTTCTTTATCTTACTGAAGTTGACATAAAGCCATAAAGGTATAATGGCAGTGCATGTAGAAGAATTCCGTAATCTCATATTTAGGTATAAGGTCGATTTTCTTGGATTTACACATTTAGCAATCGATATCGAAATGCTTCAGCTCATAAGTTTAACATATTTAAGTTAATAAACCTTCTTTAACGATCTGAAGTTGGCATATAGTGATTGCGGCGTAACGGCAGTGCACGTAGAAGAAATCCGTAATGTTATATTTAGGTATAAATTCGACTTTCTTGTATATACTCATTTAGCAAGCGATATCGAAATGCCTTAAATCATTAGTTTAACATATTTAAAATAATTAAACTTCTTTAACGTATTGAAGGTGATATAAAGCCATGGCGGCATAACGACAGTACATGTGGAAGTATTTAGTAATCTTATATTTAGGTATAAAGTCGATTTTCTTGTATATATATATATCGCAATCGATATCGAAATGCTTCAGATAACTGGTTTAACATATTTAAGTTAATAAACCTCCTCTATCGAACTGAAGTTGACATATTTAGGTATAAAGTCGATTTTTTTGTACATACACATTTAGCAATCGATATCGAAATGCTTCAAATCATTAGTTTAATATATTTAAGTTAATAAACCTTCTTTAACGAACGGAAGTTGGCTTAAAGCTATGGCGGCATAACGACAGTGCATTTAGAAGAATTCCGGAATCTTTTATTAAGGTATAAAATCGATTTTGTTGTATATACGCATTTAGCAGTCGACATCGAAATGCTTCAAATCATTAGTTTAACATATTTAAGTAAATTAACCTTCTTTAGCGTATTGAAGTTGGCATACAGCCATAGGGGAATAACGGCAGTGCATATAGAAGAATTCCGTTATCTTATATTTAGGTATAAAGTCGATTTTCTTGTATATACACATTTATCAATCGATATCGAGATGCTTCAAATCATTAGTTTAACATATTTAAGTTAATAAACCTTCTTTTTCTTACTGTAGTTTACGTAAAGCCATAACGGTATAACGGCAGTGCATTTGGAAGAATTTCGTAAACTTATATTTAGGAATAAAGTCGATTTTGTTGTATATACACATTTAGCAATAGATATCGAGATGCTTTAACTCATAAGTTTAACATATTTAAGTTAATAAACCTTCTTTAAAGAACTGAAAATAAATCCACAACTGCATAACGGCAGTGCATTTAGAAGAATTCCGTTATCGTATATTAATGTATAAAGTCGATTTTCTTGTATATACACATTTAGCAATCGATATCGAGATGCTTCAACTCATAAGTTTAACATATTTAAAATAATAAACCTTCTTTAACGAACGGAAGTTGGTTTAAAGCCATGGCGGCATAACGGCAGTGCATGAAGAAGAATTCCGTAATCTTATATTTAGGTATAAAGTCGATTTTTTTGTATATACGCATTTAGCAGTCGACATCGAAATGCTTCAAATCATTAGTTTAACATATTTAAGTTAATTAACCTTCTTTAGCGTATTGAAGTTGATATAAAGCCATGGCGGCATAACGACAGTACATTTGGAAGAATTCCGTAGTCTTATATTTAGGTATAAAGTCGATTTTCTTGTATATACAAATTTAGCAATCGATATTGAAATGCTTCAAATCATTAGTTTAACATATTTAAGTTAATTAATCCTCTTTATCTTACTGAAGTCTACAAAAGCCATAACGGCAGTATATTTGGGTGAATTCCGTAACCTTTTATTTAGGTATAAAATCGATTTTCTTGTGTATACACATTTAGCAAACGATATCGAAATGCTTCAACTCATAAGTTTAACATATTTAAGTTAATAAACCTTCTTTAACGAACGGAAGTTGGTTTAAAGCCATGGCGGCATAACGGCGGTGCATGTAGAAGAATTCCGTTAACTTATATTTAGGTATAAAGTCGATTTTCTTGTATTTGCACATTTAGAAAGTCGATATCGAAATGCTTCAGCTAATTAGTTTAACATATTTAAGTTAATAAACCTTTTTTAACGATCTGAAGTGGGCATATAGCCATGGCGGCATAACGGCAGTGCATGTAGAAGAATTACATAATCTTATATTTAGGTATAGAGTCGATTTTCTTGTAAATACACATTTAGCTATCGATATCGAAATGCTTCAAATCATTAGTTAAACATACTAAGTTAATAAAAATTTTTTAGCTTACTGAAGTCTACATAAAGCCTTAACGGTATAACGGCAGTGCATTTAGAAGAATTCCGTAATCTTATATTTAGGTATAAAGCCGATTTTCTTGTATTTACACATTTAGTAGTCGATATCGAAATGCTTCAAACCATAAGTTTAAAATATTTAAAATAATTAACCTTCTTTAACGTATTGAAGTTGATACAAAGCCATGGCGGCATAACGACAGTACATTTGAAAGAATTCCCTAATCTTATAATTAGGTATAAAGTCGAATTTCTTGTATATACACATTTAGCAATCGATATCGAAATGCTTCAAATCATTAGTTTAACATATTTAAGTTAATAAACCTTCTTTAACGCACTGAAGTCTACATAAAGCCTCAACGGTATAACTGCACTGCATTTAGAAGAATTCCGTTATCTTATATTTAGGTATAAATTCGACTTTCTTGTGTATACTCATTTAGCAAGCGATATCGAAATGCTTCAAATCACTAGTTTAACATATTTAAGTAAATTAACCTTCTTTACCGTAATGAAGGTGACATAAAGCCTTGGCGGCATAACGACAGTGCATTTAGAAGAATTCCGTAATCATATATTTAGGTATAAAGTCGATTTTGTTGTATATACGCAATTAGCAATCGACATCGAAATGCTTCAAATCATTAGTTTAACATATTTTAGTTAATTAACCCTCTTTAACTTATTGAAGTTGATGTAAAGCCTTGGCGGCATAACGACAGTACATTTGGAAGAATTCCGTAAATTTATGTTAAGGTATAAAATCGATTTTCTTGTGTATACACATTTAGCAATCGATATCGAAATGCTTCAGCTCATAAGTTTAACATATTTAAGTTAATAAACCTTCTTTAACGATCTGAAGTGGGCACATAGCCATGGCGGCATAAGGGCAGTGCATGTGGAAGAATTACATACTCTTATATTTAGGTATAGAGTCGATTTTCCTGTAAATACACATTTAGCTATCGATATCGAAATGCTTCAAATCATTAGTTAAACATACTAAGTTAGTAAAACTTTTTTTAGCTTACTGAAGTCTACATAAAGCCTTAACGGTATAACGGCAGTGCATTTAGAAGAATTCCGTAATGTTATAATTTTATATTTAAGTATAAAGTCGATTTTCTTGTATTTACACATATAGCAGTCGATATCGAGATGCTTCAAACCATCAGCTTAACATATTTAAAATAATTAACCTTCTTTAACGTATTGAAGTTGATACAAAGCCATGGCGGCATAACGACAGTACATTTGGAAGAATTCCCTAATCTTATATTTAGGTATAGAGTCGATTTTCTTATATTTACACATTTAGCAATCGATATCGAGATGCTTCAAATCATTAGTTTAACATATTTAAGTTAATTAACCTTCTTTATCTGACTGAAGTTTACGTAAAGCCATAACGGTATAGCGGCATTGCATTTGGAAGAATTTCGTAATCTTATATTTAGGTAAAAAGTCGATTTTCTTGTATATACACATTTAGCAATTGATAACGAAATGCTTCAAATCATTAGTTTAACATATTTAAGTTAATAAACCTTCTTTAACGCACTGAAGTCTACATAAAGCCTTAACGGTATAACTGCACTGCATTTAGAAGAATTCCGTTATCTTATATTTAGGTATAAATTCGACTTTGTTGTATATACTCATTTAGCAAGCGATATCGAAATGCTTCAAATCACTAGTTTAACATATTTAAGTAAATTAACCTTCTTTAACGTAATGAAGGTGACATAAAGCCTTGGCGGCATAACGACAGTGCATTTAGAAGAATTCCGTAATCTTATATTTAGGTATAAAGTCGATTTTGTTGTATATACGCATTTAGCAATCGACATCGAAATGCTTTAAATCATTAGTTTAACATATTAAGGTTAATTAACCCTCTTTAACGTATTGAAGTTGATGTAAAGCCTTGGCGGCATCACGACAGTACATTTGGAAGAATTCCATTATCTTATGTTAAGGTATAAAATCGATTTTCTTGTGTATACACATTTAGCAATCGATATCGAAATGCTTCAAATTATTAGTTTAACATAATTAAGTTAATTAACCTTCTTTAACGATTGAAGTTTTATATAGCCATGGCGGCATAACGACAGTGCATTGGAAGAATTCCGTAATCTTATATTTAGGTATAAATCGATTTTCTTGTATATACACATTTAGCATCGATATCGAAATTTTTTTTTTTTTTTTTTTTTTTTTTTTTTTTTTTTTTTTTTTTTTTTTTTTTTTTTTTTTTTTTTTTTTTTTTTTTTTTTTTTTTTTTTTTTTTTTTTTTTTTTTTTTTTTTAACCTTCTTTACGATGAAGTTGATACTAAAGCCATAACGGCATAACGGCAGTGCATTTGAAGAATTCCGTAATCTTATATTAGGTATAAAGTCGATTTTCTTGTATATACACATTTAGCAATCGATATCGAAATGCTTCAAATCATTAGTTTAACATATTTAAGTTAATAAACCTTCTTTAACGCACTGAAGTCTACATAAAGCCTAACGGTATAACTGCAGTGCATTTAGAAGAATTCCGTTATCTTATATTTAGGTATAAATTCGACTTTTCTTGTAATATACTCATTTAGCAAGCGATATCGAAATGCTTCAAATCATTAGTTTAACATATTTAAGTAAATTAACCTTTTTTAAACGTAATGAAGGTGATATAAAGCCTTGGCGGCATAACGACAGTACATTTAGAAGAATTCCGTAATCATATATTTAGGTATAAAGTCGATTTTGTTGTATATACGCATTTAGCAATCGATATCGAAATGCTTCAAATCATTAGTTTAACATATTTAAGTTAATTAACCCTCTTTAACTTATTGAAGTTGATGTAAAGCCTTGGCGGCATAACGGCAGTACATTTGGAAGAATTCCGTAAATTTATTTAAAGGTATAAAATCGATTTTCTTGTGTATACACATTTAGCAATCGATATCGAAATGCTTCAACTCATAAGTTTAACATATTTAAGTTAATAAACCTTCTTTAACGAACTGAAGTGGAATAGCCATGGCGGCATAACGGCAGTGCATGTAGAAGAATTCCGTTATCTTATATTTAGGTATAAAGTCGATTTTCTTGTATATACACATTTAGCATCGATATCGAAATGCTTCAACTCATTAGTTAAACATATTTAAGTTAATAAACCTTTTTTAACGACTGAATTTGGCATAAAGCCATGGCGGCATAACGGCAGTGCATGTAGAAGAATTCCGATAATCTTATATTTAGGTATAAAGTCGATTTTCTTGTATATACACATTTAGCAGTCGATATCGAAATGCTTCAAATCATTAGTTAACATATTTAAGTTAATAATAACCTTCTTTAGCGTATTGAAGTTGATATAAAGCCATGGCGGCATAACGACAGTACATTTGGAAGAATTCCGTAATCTTATATTTAGGTATAAAGTCGATTTTCTTGTATTTACACATTTAGCAATCGATATCGAAATGCTTCAAACCATAAGTTTAAAATATTTAAATAATTAACCTTCTTTAACGTATTGAAGTTGATACAAAGCCATGGCGGCATAACGACAGTACATTTGGAAAGAATTCCCTAATCTTATAATTAGGTATAAAGTCGAATTTCTTGTATATACACATTTAGCAATCGATATCGAAATGCTTCAAATCATTAGTTTAACATATTTAAGTTAATAAACCTTCTTTAACGCACTGAAGTCTACATAAAGCCTCAACGGTATAACTGCACTGCATTTAGAAGAATTCCGTTATCTTATATTTAGGTATAAATTCGACTTTCTTGTGTATACTCATTTAGCAAGCGATATCGAAATGTAATTAACCTTTTTAAAAAGCGAATAAAGGGTTGATATAAAGCCATGGCGGAAAACCTGCATTTGGGGAAAATTCCGAAAGTCTTATATTTAGGTATAAAGTCGATTTTGTTGTATATACTCATTTTGCTATCGATATCAAAAATCTTCCAATCATTGGTTTAAGCATTTTTAAAATTTAAAGTTAACCTTTTTTAAATTTTAAACTGAAGTTTATATAAAGCCATAAACGGCAGTGCATTTAGAAGAATTCCGTAATCTTATATTTAGGTATAAATTCGGTTTTTTTGTATATACACATTTTGCGATCGAAAAAAATGCTTAAAACTCATTAGTTTAAGATATTTATGTTAAAAAAAGCCTTTTTTAACGTTAATTGGAAGGGGGGGAAACCATAAAAGCCTTTTTTTGGTATGCATAACGGCAGACATTTTGAAGAATTCCGAAATTTTAAATTTATATTTAGGTATAAAGTCGATTTTTTTATATATGCATTTTGCAATCGAAAATCGAAATGCTTAAAGATAACTGGTTTAAGATTTTTAAGTTAATAAACCTTTTTTAAAGCGAACTAAAAGTTGACATAAACCCTATAACGGAAAACCTGCATTTGGAAGAATTCCTTTATCTAATTTTAGGATAAAGTCGATTTTCTTGTATATTCACATTTTGCAATCGAAAATCGAAATGCTTCAAATCACGGGTTTTAAAGCATATTTAAGTTAATTAACCTTCTTTATCTTACTGAAGTTTACATAAAGCCATAACGGTATAACGGCAGTGGATTTGGAAGAATTCCGTAAACTTATATTTAGGTATAATGCCGGTTTTGTTGTATATACACATTTAGCAATCGATATCGAGATGCTTCAAATCATTAGTTTAACATATTTAAGCTAATTAACCTTCTTTTTCTTACTGAAGTTTACGCAAAGCCATAACGAAATAACGGCAGTGCATTTGGAAGAATTCCGTAATCTTGTGTTTAGGTATAGAGTCGAATTTGTTGTATATACACATTAGCAATCGATATCGAGATGGTTCAACTCGTTAGTTTAACATATTTAAGTTAATAAACCTTCTTTAACGATCTGAATTTGGCTTAAAGCCATGGCGGCATAACGGCAGTGCATTTAGAAGAATTCTGTAATCTTATATTTAGGTATAAAGTCGATTTTCTTGTATTTACACATTTAGCAATCGATATCCAAATGCATCAAATAACTGGTTTAGCATATTAAGGTTAATTAACCTTCTTTATCTTACTGAAGTTTACATAAAGCCATAACGGCATAACGGCAGAATATTTATATGAATTCCGTTATCTTATATTTAGGTATACAGTCGATTTTGTTGTGCATACACAGTTAGCAATCGATTTCGAAATGCTTCAAATCATTAGTTTAACATATTTAAGTTAGTTAACCTTCTTTAACGTAATGAAGGTGATATAAAGCCATGGCGGCATAACGGCAGTGCATTTAGAATAATTCCGTAATCTTATATTTAGGAAAAAAGTCGATTTTGTTCTATATACGCAAATGCTTCAAATCATTAGTTTAACATATTTAAGTTAATTAACCTTCTTTAACGTATTGAAGTTGATATAAAGCCATGGCGGCATAACGACAGTACATTTGGAAGAATTCCGAAATCTTATATTTAGGTATAAAGTCGATTTTGTTATATATACCCATTTAGCAATCGATATCGAAATGCTTCAAATCATTAGTTTAACATATTTAAGTTAATAAACCTTCTTTAACGAACTGAAGTTGGCATAAAGCCATGGCGGCATAACGGCATTGCATTTAGAAGAATTCCGTAGTCTTATATTTATGTATAAAGTCGATTTTCTTGTATATACACATTTAGCAATCGATATCGAAATACTTCAAATAATTAGTTTAACATATTTAAGTTAATAAACCTTCTTTAACGAACGGAAGTTGGCTTAAAGCCATGGCGGCATAACGGCAGTGCATTTAGAAGAATTCCGTAATCTTATATTTAGGTATAAAGTCGATTTTTTTGTTTATACACATTTAGCTATCGATATCGAAATGCTTCAAATCATAAGTTTAACATATTAAGTTAATAAACATTTTTTATCATACTGAAGCTTACGTAAAGCCATGACGGTATAACGGCAATGCATTTAGAAGAATTCCGTAATGTTATAGATTTATATTTAGGTATAAAGTCGATTTTCTTGTATATATACATTTCGCAATCGATATCGAAATGCTTCAGATAACTGGTATAAAATATTTAATTTTTATAAACCTCCTTTAGCGAACTGAAGTTGACAAAAAGCCATAACGGCACTGCATTTGGAAGAATTCCGTAGTCTTATATTTAGGCATAAAGTCGATTTTCTTGTATATACACATTTAGCAATCCATATCGAAATGCTTCAAATCATTAGTTTAACATATTTAAGTTAATAAACCTTCTTTAACGAACGGAAGTTGGCATAAAGCCATGGCGGCATAACGGCAGTGCATTTCGATTTTCTTGTATATACACATTTAGCAATCGATAACGAAATGCTTCAAATCATTAGTTTAACATATTTAAGTTAATTAACCTTCTTTATCTGACTGAAGTTTACATAAAGCCATAACGGTATAACGCCAGTGCATTTGGAAGAATTCCGTTAACTTATATTTAGGTATAATGTCGATTTTGATGTTTATACACATTTAGCAATCGATATCGAGATGCTTCAAATCATTAGTTTAACATATTTAAGTTAATTAACCTTATTTTCTTACTGAAGCTTACGTAAAGCCATAACGGTATAACGGCAGTGCATTTGGAAGAATTCCGTAATCTTAAATGTAGGTATAAAGTCGACTTTGTTGTATATACACATTTAGCAATCGATATCGAGATGGTTCAACTCATTAGTTTAACATATTTAAGTTATTTAAGCCTCTCTGTCTTACTGAAATCTACATAAAGCCTTAACGGCATAACGGCAGTGCATTTATAAGAATTCCGTTGTCTTATATTTAGGTATAATGTCGATTTTGTTGTATATACACATTTAGCAATCGATATCGAGATGCTTCAAATCATTAGTTTAACATATTTAAGTTAATTAAGCCTCTCTGTCTTACTGAAATCTACATAAAGCCTTAACGGCATAGCGGCAGTGCATTTATAAGAATTCCGTAAACTTCTATTCAGGTATAAAGTCGATTTTCTTGTATATACACATTTAGCAATTGATAACGAAATGCTTCAAATCATTAGTTTAACATATTTAAGTTAATTAACCTTATTTTCTTACTGAAGTTTACGTAAAGCCATAACGGTATAACGGCAGTGCATTTGGAAGAATTCCGTAATCTTAAATGTAGGTATAAAGTCGATTTTGTTGTATATACACATTTAGCAATCGATATCGAGATGGTTCAACTCATTAGTTTAACATATTTAAGTTAATTAAGCCTCTCTGTCTTACTGAAATCTACATAAAGCCTTAACGGCACAACGGCAGTGCATTTATAAGAATTCCGTTGTGTTATATTTAGGTATAAAGTCGATTTTGTTGTATATACGCATTTAGCAATCGATATCGAAATGCTTCAAATCATTAGTTTAACATGTTTAAGTTAATTAACCTTCTTTAACGTATTGTAGTTGATATAAAGCCATGACGGCATAACGACAGTACATTTGGAAGAATTCCGTAGTCTTATATTTATGTATAAAGTCGATTTTCTTGTATATACACATTTAGCAATCGATATCGAAATGCTTCAAATAATTAGTTTAACATATTTAAGTTGATAAACCTTCTTTAACGAACGGAAGTTGGCTTAAAGCCATGGCGGCATAACGGCAGTGCATTTAGAAGAATTCCGTAATGTTGTATTTAGGTATAAAGTCGATTTTTTTGTTTATACATATTTAGCTATCGATATCGAAATGCTTCAAATCATAAGTTTAACATATTAAGTTAATAAACATTTTTTAGCGTACTGAAGCTTACATAAAGCCATGACGGTATAACGGCAGTGCATTTAGAAGAAATCCGTAATGTTATAATTTTATATTTAGGTATAAAGTCGATTTTCTTGTATATACATTTCGCAATCGATGCCGAAATGCTTCAGATAACTGGTTTAACATATTTAATTTAATAAACCTCCTTTAGCGAACTGAAGTTGACAAAAAGCCATAACGGCACGGCATTTGAAAGAATTCCGTAGTCTTATATTTAGGCATAAAGTCGATTTTCTTGTATATACACATTTAGCAATCGATATCGAAGTGCTTCAAATCATTAGTTTAACATATTTAAGTTAATTAACATTTTTTAACGAGCGGAAGTTGGCATAAAGCCATGGCGGCATAACGGTAGTGCATTTAGAAGAATTCCGTAATCTTATATTTAGGTATAAAGTCGATTTTCTTGTATATACATATTTAGCAATTGATAACGAAATGCTTCAAATCATTAGTTTAACATATTTAAGTTACTTAACCATCTTTAACGTATTGAAGGTGAAATAAAGCCATGGCGGCATAACGACAGTAATTTGGAAGAATTCCGTAATCTTATATTTAGGTATAAAGCCGATTTGCTTGTATATATGCATTTAGAAATCGATATCAAAATGCTTCAAATCATTAGTTTAACATATTTAAGTTAACAAACCTTCTTTAAAGAACTGAAGTTTACGTAAAGCCATGGCGGCATTACGGGAGTTCATTTAGAAGAATTCCGTAATCTTTTATTTAGGTATAAAGTCGATTTTCTTGTATATACACATTTAGCAATCGATAACGAAATGCTTCAAATCATTAGTTTAACATATTTAAGTTAATTAAGCCTCTCTGCCTTACTGAAATATACATAAAGCCTTAACGGCATAACGGCAGTGCATTTATAAGAATTCCGTTGTTTTATATTTAGGTATAATGTCGATTTTGTTGTATATACACATTTAGCAATCGATATCGAGATGGTTCAACTCATTAGTTTAAATTATCTAACCAATGCTTTATGTTCGACCCACCTCGTTTCAATAAATTAGCCACTAGAGCGTTAGCAAAGTTGAAACAAAAATGTGACTATTGCCAAGCGCCTGGTAGGAGTAAAAGAAAAATTGAAGACTTTCCTGAGAGCTCTTTAAATTATCTAACCAATGCTTTATGTTTGACCCACCTCGTTCAAATAGTTTACCCGCTAGAACGTTATCAAAAGTGAAACAAAAATGTGACTATTGCCAAGCGCCTGGTAGGAGTAGGAGAAAGATTGAAGACTTTCCTGAGAGCTCTTTAAATTATCTAACCAATATTTTATGTTTGACCCACTTCGTTCAAATAGTTATAGTTATTAAGTTATCTAACCAATGTTCGGTCCACCTCGTTTCAATAGCTTAGCCACTAGAGCGTTAGAAAAGTTGAAACAAAAATGTGACTATTGCCAAGCGCCTGGTTAGAGCAGAAGAAAGATTGAAGACTTTCCTGAATGCTCTTTAAATTATCTAACCAATGCTTTATGTTTGACTCACCTCGTTCAAATAGTTTACCCGCTAGAGCGTTATCAAAAGTGAAACAAAAATGTGACTATTGCCAAGCCCCTGATAGGAGTAGAAGAAAAATTGAAGACTTTCCTAAGAGCTCTTTAAATTATCCAACCAATGCTTTATGTTTGACCCACCTCGTTCCAATAGTTTAGCCTCAGAGCGTTAACAAAGTTGAAACAAAAATGTGACAATTGCTAAGCCCCTGATAGGAGCAGAAGAAAGATTGAAGACTTTCCTGAGAGCTCTTTAAATTATCTAACCAATGCCTTATGTTTGACCCACCTCGTTCCAATAGTTTAGCCTCAGAGCGTTAGCAAAGTTGAAACAAAAATGTGACTATTGCCAATCCCCAGGTAGGAGCAGAAGAAATTTGGGGACTTTCCAGAGAGCTCTTTAAATTATCTAACCAATGCTTTATGTTTGACCAACGTGGCAATAGTCACATTTTTGTTTCAACTTTGCTAACGCTCTGAGGCTAAACTATAGGAACGAGGAGGGTCAAACATAGAGCATTGGTTAGATAATTTAAAGAGCTCTCAGGAAAGTCTTCAATCTTTCTTCTGCTCCTATCAGGGGCTTAGCAATTGTCACATTTTTGTTTCACTTTTGATAACGCTCTAGCGGGTAAACTATTTGAACGAGGTAAGTCAAACATAAAGCATTGGTTAGATAATTTAAAGAGCTTTCAGGAAAGTCTTCAATCTTTCTTCTGCTCTAACCAGGCGCTTGGCAATAGTCACATTTTTGTTTCACTTTTGATAACGCTCTAGCGGGTAAACTATTTGAGCGAGGTGAGTCGAACATAAAGCATTGGTTAGATAATTTAAAGAGCTCTCAGAAAAGTCTATAATCCTTCTTCTACTCCTACCAGGGGCTTGGCAATAGTCACATTTTTGTTTCAACTTTGCTATCGCTCTGAGGCTAAACTATTGAAACGAGGTGGGTCAAACGTAAAGTATTGGTTAGATGATTTAAAGACCTCTAAGGAAAGTCTTCAATCTTTCTTTTACTCCTACCAAGCGCTTGGCAATAGTCACATTTTTGTTTCAACTTTGCTAACTCTCTAGCGGCATAACTATTAGAACGAGGTGGGTAAAAGCATTAAGCATTGGTTAGATAATTTAAAGAAATCTCAGGAAAGTCTTCTTCACATTTTTGTTTCAACTTTGCTAACGCTCTGAGGCTAAACTATTTGAACGAGGTGGGTCGAACACAAAGCATTTGTTAGATAATCTAAAGAGCTCTCAGGAAAGTCTTCAATCTTTTTTCTACTCCTATCAGGGGCTTGGCAATAGTCACATTTTTGTTTCAACTTTGCTAACGCTCTGAGGCTAAACTATTTGAACGAGGTGGGTCGAACATAAAGCATTGGTTAGATAATCTAAAGAGCTCTCAGGAAAGTCTTCAATCTTCTCTGAGGCTTAACTATTTGATCAAGGTGAGTCAAACATAAAGCATTGGTTAGATAATTTAAAGAGCTCTCAGGAAAGTCTTCAATCTTTCTTTTACTCCTACTCACATTTTTGTTTCAATTTTGCTAACGCTCTGAGGCTAAACTATTTGAACAAGGTGAGTCAAACATAAAGCATTGGTTAGATAATTTAAAGAGCTCTCAGGAAAGTCTTCAATCTTTCTTCTACTCCTACCAGGGGCTTGGCAATAGTCACATTTTTGTTTCAACTTTGCTATCGCTCTGAGGCTAAACTATTTGAACGAGGTGGGTCGAACATAAAGCATTTGTTAGATAATCTAAAGAGCTCTAAGGAAAGTCTTCAATCTTTCTATTACTCCTAGCAAGCGCTTGGCAATAGTCACATTTTTGTTTCAACTTTGCTAACGCTCTAGCGGCTAAACTATTGGAACGAGGAGGGTCAAACATAAAGCATTGGTGAGATAATTTAAAAAGCTCTCAGGAAAGTCTTCAATCTTTATTCTACTGCTACCAAGCGCTTGGCAATAGTCACATTTTTGTTTCAACTTTGCTAACGCTCTAGCGGCTAAACTATTGGAACGAGGTGGGTCAAGCATAAAGCATTGGTTAGATAGTTTAAAGAGCTCTCAGGAAAGTCTCCAATCTCTCTTCTACTGCTACCAAGCGCTTGGCAATAGTCACATTTTTGTTTCAACTTTGCTAACTCTCTAGCGGCATAACTATTAGAACGAGGTGGGTCAAACATTAAGCATTGGTTAGATAATTTAAAGAAATCTCAGGAAAGTCTTCTTCACATTTTTGTTTCAACTTTGCTAACGCTCTGAGGCTAAACTATTTGAACGAGGTGGGTCGAACACAAAGCATTTGTTAGATAATCTAAAGAGCTCTCAGGAAAGTCTTCAATCTTTTTTCTACTCCTATCAGGGGCTTGGCAATAGTCACATTTTTGTTTCAACTTTGCTAACGCTCTGAGGCTAAACTATTTGAACGAGGTGGGTCGAACATAAAGCATTGGTTAGATAATCTAAAGAGCTCTCAGGAAAGTCTTCAATCTTCTCTGAGGCTTAACTATTTGATCAAGGTGAGTCAAACATAAAGCATTGGTTAGATAATTTAAAGAGCTCTCAGGAAAGTCTTCAATCTTTCTTTTACTCCTACTCACATTTTTGTTTCAATTTTGCTAACGCTCTGAGGCTAAACTATTTGAACAAGGTGAGTCAAACATAAAGCATTGGTTAGATAATTTAAAGAGCTCTCAGGAAAGTCTTCAATCTTTTTTCTACTCCTATCAGGGGCTTGGCAATAGTCACATTTTTGTTTCAACTTTGCTAACGCTCTGAGGCTAAACTATTTGAACGAGGTGGGTCGAACATAAAGCATTGGTTAGATAATCTAAAGAGCTCTCAGGAAAGTCTTCAATCTTCTCTGAGGCTTAACTATTTGATCAAGGTGAGTCAAACATAAAGCTTTGGTTAGATAATTTAAAGAGCTCTCAGGAAAGTCTTCAATCTTTCTTCTGCTCTTATCAGGGGCTTGAAACTAGTCACATTTTTGTTTCAATTTTGCTAACGCTCTGAGGATAAACTAATGGAACGAGGTGAGTCAAACATAAAGCATTGGTTAGATAATTTAAATAACTTTAAGGAAAGTCCCCAATTTTTCTTCTACTCCTACCAAGGGCTTGGCAATAGTCACATTTGTGTTTCAACTTTGATAACGCTCTAGCGGCTAAACTATTAGAACGAGGTGGGTCAAACATAAAGCATTGGTTAGATAATTTAAAGAGCTTTCAGGAAAGTCATCAATCTATCTTCTACTCCTATCAGGGGCTTGGCCAAAGTCACATTTTTGTTTCACTTTTGATAACGCTCTAGCGGCTAAACTATTGAAACGAGGTGGGTCAAACATAAAGCATTCTTTAGATAATTTAAAGGGATTTCAGAAATGTCTTCAATCTTTCTTCTGCTCTTACCAGGCGCTTGGCAATAGTCACATTTTTGTTTCAACTTTGCTAACGCTCTGAGGCTAAACTATTGGAACGAGGTGGGCTTTCAGGAAAGTCTTCAATATTTCTTCTACTTCTATCAGGGGCTTGGCAATAGTCACATTTTTGTTTCACATTTTATAACGCTCTAGCGGATAAACTATTGGAACGAGGTGGGTCAAACATAAAGCATTGGTTAGATAATTTAAAGAGCTCTCAGAAAAGTCTTCAACCTTTCTTCTACTCCTATCAGGGGCTTGGCAATAGTCACATTTTTGTTTCAACTTTGCTAACGCTCTAGCGGCTAAACTATTGGAACGAGGTGTGTCAAACATAAAGCATTGTTAAAATAATTTAAAGAGCTCTCAGGAAAGCCCCAATTTTTCTTTTACTCCTACCAGGGGCTTTGCAATAGTCACATTTTTGTATCAACTTTGATAACGCTCTGAGGCTAAACTTTTGGAACGAGGTGAGTCACACATAAAGCATTGGTTAAATAATTTAAAGAGCTCTCAGGAAAATCTTCAATCTTTCTTCTACTCCTATCAGGGGCTTGGCAATAGTCACGTTTTTGTTTCAACTTTGCTAACGCTCTGAGGGTAAACTATTTGAACGAGGTGTGTCAAACATAAAGCATTGTTAAAATAATTTAAAGAGCTCTCAGAAAAGTCCCCAATTTTTCTTCTACTCCTACCAGGGGCTTGGCAATAGTAACATTTTTGTTTCAACTTTGCTAACGCTCTAGCGGCTAAACCTAAATATAAGACTACGGATTTCTTCTAAATGCACTGCCGTTATGCCGCCATGGCTTTGTATCACCTTCAATACGTTTAAGAAGGTTAATTAACTTAAATATGTTAAACTAATGATTTGAAGCGTTTCGATATCGCTTGCTTAATGTGTATATACAAGAAAATCGAATTTATACCTAAATATAAGATAACGGAATTCGTCTAAATGCACTGCCGTTATGCCGTTAAGGCTTTTGTAGACTTCAGTAAGACAAAGAGGATTAATTAACTTAAATATGTTAAACTTATGATTTGAAGCATTTCGATATCGATTGCTAAATGTGTATATACAAAAAAATCGACTTTATACCTAAATATAAGAATACGGAATTCTTCCAAATGTACTGTCGTTATGCCCCCATGGCTTTGTATCACCTTCAATACGTTAAAAAAGGTTAATTATTTTAAATATGTTAAACTAATGGTTTGAAGCATTTCGATATCGATTGCTAAACGTGCAAATGCAAGAAAATCGACTTTATACCTAAATATAAAATTATAACATTACGGAATTCTTCTAAATGCACTGCCGTTATACCGTTAACGCTTTAAGTAGACTTTAGTGAGCTAAAAATGTTTATTCTCTTAATATGTTAAACAAATGATTTGCAGCATTTCGATATCGAAAGCTAAATATGTATATACAAGAAAATCGACTTTATACCTAAATATAAGATTACGGAATTATTTTACATCCACTGCCGTTATGCCAACTTCAGATCGTTAAAGCAGCTTTATTAACCTAAATATGTTAAACTAATGAGTTGAAGCATTTCGATATCGATTGCTAAATGTGTATATACAAGAAAATCGATTTTATACCTAAATAAAAGATTACGGAATTCAACCAAATATACTGCCGTTATGCCGTTATGGCTTTATTTAAACTTCAGTAAGATAAAGAAGGTTAATTAACATAAATATGCTAAACCAGTTATTTGAAGGTTTCCGATATCGATTGCTAAATGTGTAAATACAAGAAAATCGACTACATACCTAAATATAAGATTACGGAATTCTTCTACATGCACTGCCATTATGGCGCCATGGCTTTATGTTAACTTCAATACGTTAAAGAAGGTTTATTATTTTAAATATGTTAAACTGATGGTTTGAAGCATTTTGATATCGCTTGCTAAATGAATATATACAAGAAAGTCGAATTTATACCTAAATATAAGATAACGGAATTCTTCTAAATGCACTGTCATTATGCCGCCATGGCTTTGTATCAACTACAATACGTTAAAGAAGGTTAATTATTTTAAATATGTTAAGCTAATGGTTAGAAGCATTTCGATATCGATTGCTTAAAGGGTATATATAAGAAAATCGACTTTATACCTAAATATAAGATTACGGAATTCTTCCAAATGTACTGTCATTATGCCGCCATGGCTTTGTATCAACTTCATTACGTTAAAGAAGGTTAATTATTTTAAATATGTTAAGCTAATGGTTTGAAGCATTTCGAAACCGATTGCTAAATGTGCAAATACAAGAAAATCGACTACAAGCCTAAATATAAGATTACGGAATTCTTCTACATGCACTGCCATTATGGCGCCGTGGCTTTATGTTAACTTCAGGCGCTAAAGAAGCTTTATTAACTTAAATATGTTAAACAAATGATTTGAAGCATTTCGATATCGATTGCTAAATGAGTATATGCAAGAAAATCGAATTCATACCTAAATATAAGATTACGTAATTCTTCAAAATGCACTGCCGTTATGGCTTTATATTAACTTCAGTTCGTTAAAGAAGGTTTATTAACTTAAATATGTTAAACCAATTATTTGAAGCATTTCGATATCGAATGCTTAATGCATATATACAAAAAAATCGACTTTATACCTAAATATAAGACTACGGAATTCTTCCAAATGTACTGTCGTTATGGCTTTATATCAACTTCAATACGTTAAAGAAGGTAAATTAACTTAAATATGTTAAACTAATAGTTTGAAGCATTTTGATATCGCTTGCTAAATGAATATATACAAGAAAGTCGAATTTATACCTAAATATAAGATAACGGTATTCTTCTAAATGCAGTGCAGTTATACCGTCAAGGCTTTATGTAGACTTCAGTGCGTTAAAGAAGGTTTATTAACTTAAATATTTTAAACTAATGATTTGAAGCATTTCCATATCGATTGCTAAATGTGCATATACAAGAAAATCAACTTTATACCTAAATATAAGATTACGGTATTCTTCCAAATGTACTGTCGTTATGCCGCCATGGCTTTTTATCAACTTCAATACGTTAAAGAAGGTTAATTATTTTAAATATGTTAAACTAATGGTTTGAAGCATTTCGATATCGACTGCTAAATGTGTAAATACAAAAAAATCGACATTACACCTAAATATAAAATTATAACATTACGGAATTCTTCTAAATGCACTGCCGTTTTACCGTTAAGGCTTTATGTAGACTTAAGTAAGCTAAAAAATGTTTAAAAACTTAATATGTTAAACTAATGATTTGAAGCATTTCGATATCGATTGCTAAATGCGTATACAAGAAAATCGAATTTATACCTAAATATAAGATTACGGAATTCTTCTACATCCACTACCGTTATGCCAACTTCAGATCGTTAAAGAAGGTTTATTAACTTAAATATGTTAAACTAATGAGTTGAAGCATTTCGATATCGATTGCGAAATGTGTATATACAAAAAAATCGATATTATATCTAAATAAAAGATTACGGAATACACCCAAATATACTGCCGTTATGCCGTTATGGCTTTATTTAGACTTCAGTAAGATAAAGAGGTTTAATTAACCTAATTATGCTAAACCAGTTATTTGCAGATTTTCGATATAGATTGCTAAATGTGTATATACAAGAAAATCGATTTTATACCTAAATAAAAGATTACGGAATTCAACCAAATATACTGCCGTTATGCCGTTATGGCTTTATTTAAACTTCAGTAAGATAAAGAAGGTTAATTAACATAAATATGCTAAACCAGTTATTTGAAGGTTTTCGATATCGATTGCTAAATGTGTAAATACAAGAAAATCGACTACATACCTAAATATAAGATTACGGAATTCTTCCAAATGCACTGCCTTTATACCGTTAAGGCTTTATGTAGACTTCAGTAAGCTTAAAAATGTTTATTAACTTAATATGTTAAACTAATGATTTGAAGCATTTCGATATCGATAGCTAAATATGTATATACAAGAAAATCGACTTTATACCTAAATATAAGATTATGGAATTCTTCTACGTGCACTGCAGTTATGCCTCCATGGCTATATGCCCACTTCAGATCGTTAAAGAAGGTTTGTTAACATAAATATGTTAAACCAGTTATTTGAAGCATTTCGATATCGAATGCTTGATGCATATATACAAGAAAATCGACCTTATATCTAAATATAAGACTATGGAATTCTTCCAAATGTACTGTCGTTATGGCTTTATATCAACTTCAATACGTTAAAGAAGGTCAATTAACTTAAATATGTTAAACTAATGATTTGAAGCATTTCGATATCGCTTGCCAAATATGTATATACAAGAAAATCGAATTTATACCTAAATATAAGATATCGGAATTTTTCTAAATGCACTGCTGTTATGCCGTTAACGCTTTATGTAGACTTCAGTGCGTTAAAGAAGGTTTATTAACTTAAATATGTTAAACTAATGATTTGAAGCATTTCGATATCGATTGCTAAATGTGTATATACAAGAAAATCGACTTTGTACCTAAATATAAGATTACGGAATTATTCCAAATATACTGTCATTATGCCGCCATGGCTTTGTATCAACTTCAATACGTTAAAGAAGGTTAATTATTTTACATATGTTAAACTGATGGTTTGAAGCATTTTGATATCGATTGCTAAATGAATATATACAAGAAAGTCGAATTTATACCTAAATATAAGATAACGGAATTCTTCTAAATGCAGTGCAGTTATACCGTCAAGGCTTTATGTAGACTTCAGTGCGTTAAAGAAGGTTTATTAACTTAAATATTTTAAACTAATGATTTGAAGCATTTCGATATCGATTGCTAAATGTGTATATACAAGAAAATCGACTTTATACCTAAATATAAGATTACGGAATTCTTCCAAATATACTGTCGTTATGCCGCCATAGCTTTGTATCAACTTCAATACGTTAAAGAAGGTTAATTATTTTAAATATGTTAAACTAATGATTTGAAGCATTTCGATATCGACTGCTAAATGTGTAAATACAAGGAAATCGACTTTACACCTAAATATAAAATTATAACATTACGGAATTCTTCTAAAGGCACTGCCGTTATACCGTTAAGGCTTTTTGTAGACTTCAGTAAGCTAAAAAATGCTTATTAACTTAATATGCTAAACTAATGATTTGAAGCATTTCGATATCGGTAGCTAAATATGTATATACAAGAAAATCAAATTTATACCTAAATATAAAATTATAACATTACGGAATTCTTCTAAATGCACTGCCGTTATACCGTTAAGGCTTTATGTAGACTTCAGTGCGTTAAAGAAGGTTTATTAACTTAAATATGTTAAACTAATGATTTGAAGCATTTCGATATCGATTGCTAAATGTGTAAATACAAGAAAATCGACTTTATACCTAAAAATAAGATTACGGAATTCTTCCTAATGTACTGTCGTTATGGCTTTATATCAACTTCAATACGTTAAAGAAGGTAAATTAACTTAAATATGTTAAACTAATGGTTTTAAGCATCTCGATATCGCTTGCTAAATGTGTATATACAAGAAAATCGACTTAATACCTAAATATAAGATTATGGAATTCTTCTACGTGCACTGCCGTTATGCCTCCATGGCTATATGCCCACTTCAGATCGTTAAAAAAGGTTTATTAACTTAAATATGTTAAACTAATTAGCTGAAGCATTTCGATATCGATAGCTAAATATGTATATACAAGAAAATCGACTTAATACCTAAATATAAGAATATGGAATTCTTCTACGTGCACTGCAGTTATACCGTCAAGGCTTTATGTAGACTTCAGTGCGTTAAAGAAGGTTTATTAACTTAAATATGTTAAACTAATGATTTGAAGCGTTTCGATATCGCTTGCTTAATGTGTATATACAAGAAAATCGGATTTATACCTAAATATAAGATAACGGAATTCGTCTAAATGCACTGCCGTTATGCCGTTAAGGCTTTTGTAGACTTCAGTAAACAAAGAGGATTAATTAACTTAAATATGTTAAACTTATGATTTGAAGCATTTCGATATCGATTGCTAAATGTGTATATACAAAAAAATCGACTTTATACCTAAATATAAGAATACGGAATTCTTCCAAATGTACTGTCGTTATGCCCCCATGGCTTTGTATCACCTTCAATACGTTAAAAAAGGTTAATTATTTTAAATATGTTAAACTTATGGTTTGAAGTTTCGTTATTTCGATATCGATTGCTAAACGTGCAAATACAAGAAAATCGACTTTATACCTAAATATAAAATTATAACATTACGGAATTCTTCTAAATGCACTGCCGTTAAACCGTTAACGCTTTAAGTAGACTTTAGTGAGCTAAAAATGTTTATTCTCTTAATATGTTAAACAAATGATTTGCAGCATTTCGATATCGATAGCTAAATATGTATATACAAGAAAATCGACTTTATACCTAAATATAAGATTACGGAATTATTTTACATCCACTGCCGTTATGCCAACTTCAGATCGTTAAAGCAGCTTTATTAACCTAAATAACGGGTGATTTTTTTGAGGTTAGGATTTTCATGCAGTAGTATTTGACAGATCACGTGGGATGTCAGACATGGTGTCAAAGAGAAAGATGCTCAGTATGCTTTGACATTTCATCATGAATAGACTTACTAACGAGCAACGCTTGCAAATCATTGAATTTTATTACCAAAATCAGTGTTCGGTTCGAAATGTGTTTCGCGTCCGTGTCCGATGAGCGATGAGGCTCATTTCTGGTTGAATGGCTACGTAAATAAGCAAAATTGCCGCATTTGGGGTGAAGAGCAACCAGAAGCCGTTCAAGAACTGCCCATGCATCCCGAAAAATGCACTGTTTGGTGTGGTTTGTACGCTGGTGGAATCATTGGACCGTATTTTTTCAAAGATGCTGTTGGACGCAACGTTACGGTGAATGGCGATCGCTATCGTTCGATGCTAACAAACTTTTTGTTGCCAAAAATGGAAGAACTGAACTTGGTTGACATGTGGTTTCAACAAGATGGCGCTACATGCCACACAGCTCGCGATTCTATGGCCATTTTGAGGGAAAACTTCGGACAACAATTCATCTCAAGAAATGGACCCGTAAGTTGGCCACCAAGATCATGCGATTTAACGCCTTTAGACTATTTTTTGTGGGGCTACGTCAAGTCTAAAGTCTACAGAAATAAGCCAGCAACTATTCCAGCTTTGGAAGACAACATTTCCGAAGAAATTCGGGCTATTCCGGCCGAAATGCTCGAAAAAGTTGCCCAAAATTGGACTTTCCGAATGGACCACCTAAGACGCAGCCGCGGTCAACATTTAAATGAAATTATCTTCAAAAAGTAAATGTCATGAACCAATCTAACGTTTCAAATAAAGAACCGATGAGATTTTGCAAATTTTATGCGTTTTTTTTTTTTAAAAAAGTTATCAAGCTCTTAAAAAATCACCCGTTATGTTAAACTAATGAGTTGAAGCATTTCGATATCGATTGCTAAATGTGTATATACAAGAAAATCGATTTTATACCTAAATAAAAGATTACGGAATTCAACCAAATATACTGCCGTTATGCCGTTATGGCTTTATTTAAACTTCAGTAAGATAAAGAAGGTTAATTAACATAAATATGCTAAACCAGTTATTTGAAG